>CAVMGG010000504.1:0-35778 GCA_963680895.1 Fragum sueziense
GCTCTTGTTTGGTGCATAAAGTAAAGATGTTTCTGGAAAATGTCACTTTTTTATTCAGTTTTGAGCATCTGTTACTCGGTGCTCGAAAAGCCAATTTTTCATATCGGTTTGATAAATCTTAAATTTGTCACAAAATTGTAAAATTGCGGTCAAATTCCCTTATTTTTTCAGAAAAGGTGTCTCTTTGTATGTATATTGAAAAAATAAAATGACCCCCCCGTAGAATTTTATGCCCATTAGTGTGTGAATACCTTAAACGCCGTTTTAAAGCTTTATTTGTCATTTGATGTCTTTATTTAGTGCAATAGACAGCAATTAATACGATTTTACAGTTGTTTTTGATAGATTTGGGGAAATTTCGGTATTTCCATAAGTAGATTTCGGTACACAAGACTGGTGTTTAAATGCCGTTATAAAGCTTAATTTGTCATCTGTTGTCTTTATTTATTGCAATAGACAGCAAATAATACGATTTTACAGTTGTTTTTTGGAAGATTTCGGTAGATTTCGGTATTTCCATAACTAGACTGGTACCCATTCGTGTAAATAACTGAATTTACGACTGGGAACAGGTACTGCATTCTGTCCTTTGATTGGTCAATCGATATAATCGACAGACCAATGAAACGGCTCGGTGTATGGAAAGCGTCACCTGTCCAGGCCGTCTGAGTGACCGTCAGATATTAGCTATTACCGTACTTAAATCCGTAGTAGATTTCAGGTACGGGAACCAGACTATTCCATAACTAGATTTCGGTACACAAGACTGGGTTTTAAACGCCGTTTTAAAGCTTTATTTGTCATCTGGTATCTTTATTTATTGCAATAGACAGCAAATAATACGATTTTACAGTTCTTTTTGGAAGATTTCGGTAGATTTCGGTATATTTTGGTAGATTTCGGTATATTTCGGTAGATTTCGGTATTTCCATCCACCCGCTTTTGATGGTTGACCTTATCAAAGGCATTACTGAAGTCCAAGAGTACTGTATTAGATCAGTTTGCTTCCCGGCAGAGATACTTCTGAAGAGACACTAAGTGAGAAGGTACGAAATGACTAATAATCACGCAGATAGATAAAGGTGATAAAAGTCTACGAATATTTCCTACGTTTTACTCTTCGTGTTGGCTATCCTATTCCTGTCTAGCAAGTCTTTCCGATCTTTTCGTTTTGAAGAAATTGTCATGTTCGCATTGTTTATTTTCGACGATTGATCTCCCTTGAACTAGACTGGAGAGCTTTATCAAACCGCGGGAGAAAATGGCACTGTGTTGCGAGACCGCCAATTTGGAATACGATCAATCTCGAAATTGATCGCTGTCACATTTGGAATTCCGAATTTACGCGATCAATCTCGAAATTGTTCTTCGCTATTTAACTAGTCTAGTAAAAAAAAAAAAAAAAAAAAAAAAAAAAAAAAAGAGGATCTAGAGATCTATAAATAAATAAAAATTATTTATTTAATTGAATTTGATATATCTTGGTCGTAATAAGTTCTGCTATATGACAAACGTTCGTTCGTTTCTGTGTATTTTCCCCCGTTCAATTCGAGGCACCACCATAATGGCGTAGACATTGGTTTTGCTATTTATATGCTACTCGTCAACTGTGATCTCTTTCATCCGTCAATGTTCTCTTTCTCACAATGTAACTCAATCACACATATAAATTTACAGTGACTTTCCCATTATATATAGTTTTACCATTTTTTTTTTTTTTTTTTTTTTTTTTTTGCAGAGAGAAGAGAGGCAATGAGTTTTTAATTCACTGCTACCCATTTACAGCTGGGTAGACTGAGGCGTTAACAATTAAGTGTCTTGCCCAAGGACACACCTCCCGAGCGGGACTCGAACCTGGATCCTCCAGGTTACAAGCGCAGTGCTCTCACCACTGCGTTATCGAGGCTGTCAAGAAACAAGAAGTTTCAGTTTGTACTTTGAAAATCGCAAGAATCGACATAATTTATATGTTTTGCATTTACACCGACGAAATGCAATATCGTGAGGACACGCTTGCCATTGAAGAGTTGGTGATTTCCTCAGAAACAGATGTCCTATAAAAGTCCGTTTTACAGGAAATTAAATTAAATTTCAAGAACTGTTTTACAGTTAAATGGCCCAGTGAGTGACGATTATCACCGTCTAACAACGTACACCGGATATTGCGATTGTTGAAGCGAAGCGAAAGTTGACATGGAGCATCTCACGATATGTATTTCTTCTATTATTTTGCATATATTATCATATAGAGGAAAATAATTGACCCGACAGAGTGACCTTAACTGTAGAGAAAAGTGGAAAAGTTTATTGTCCAGTTTAGACGGGAATGGTCCGTCGTTAATTTACGTAAAAGCGTGCATTGTACCCGTTATACAACATTGTGCCGCCATGTGAAAATAAGATTTTATCTAATCTAGCCAAATAAAAATGTTAAGCTACCGTGGTCCATTTGGATCGAAATTTTCATTAAACCTAATCATTAAAATAGGCGTAATCTCCAAAAAATAAAAATATTTTAATGCAGTTCACATCCTAGTCATACCGTACAGATTGCACAGGCTGACCAGGATCGGCATTTTTGCATATTCAGTTCACCAATTACCATTTTAAGACGACGCGACAAATATATCCACATGCAAAGTCGTTGAATAATATGGTTATTAGCTGTAATAGTGAAGCATGCGAAGTGTTCGGCAAATCACGAGGGGTTCCGGCATACCTATCACCCCTGGACGATAAGTATGTTGACCTTTCCGCTTGGTCTGCTCTGCCGGGTCAAATCTCGCCGTCTACAGAGTGGCCCAAAAAAAAACGGAACCCATTTTTGAAAGTACATTTCTCATGTATCAATTAATATTTTTCCACCAAATTTACACATGCAATAGCAACGACAGATTTCTATTAGCAGTGAAAATTTGGTTGAAAAATAATGATTGGTTTTGAAAATATTGGCATTCAAATGAATATACCCGTAAAACCATTTTAACACGATATCGATCTTTTCGTTTTGCAGCGCGCGTCTACACTCATTTAATAAATTGACGCTTTATGATTGGTTAATATATTCAATACAATACAAAAGTGATTTTGAAACAGTGTATTCATAATAGTGCATTTTCATTTCATCTTTTTGCTAATAAATAATTTGTTAAAGAAGATCTGCGAGTTAACTAAAATGAATGCAAACAAAATATCCATGTGCATCACAGACTCATGAATAATGATTATAGGTACTTATTTTATTTCTGACCAACATGCCGGTAACCGCTCAATTGAAAAGTATTACGGGTTTCAATTGACCTGACACTGACCTTTATGCAAAACATGTTCATATATGACAAATAACACAAAATTCGCCAAATAGAATTAAATCATAGTCCACTGAAATGTATATAGACTGATTTCAGTCTGTTAAGAATAACATCATTTGTATTGAGAAATATGAAAATAAGGTACATAGAAAATTGTTGCTCTGTGTCGTTCTTAACTGTTAAGAACGACACAGAGCAACAATTTTCTATGTACCTTATTTTCATATTTCTCAATACAAATGATGTTATTCTTAACAGACTGAAATCAGTCTAAAATGTATACTACACAAGAAAATTATGACGGGACTAATTTTAGGAAACATCTCAAGAATATAAAAGTTAAAACTGCCATGTGAAATGAATCACATAATAATTTGAAATTAATTCAAACAACCACCATATGGACTCAATGTGAACCTACAGCACGTGTACATATCAAATGCTGATAAAATCTGTACATACATGTACAACGTTACAGTATTCAACAACTGACCGTTAGTGCGCTTTCACGAACAAACAAGACGCAAAAATCAATATCGTGTCAGATCGGTTTTTTAGTGCCATTATTAATATGCTTATAACTTTTGAACCGATGCACATTTTTAAGTGAAATTTGGAACACAAATGCAAAAATAATGTATCTTCAGAACTTTAAATTCAAAAATAAGATTCTCTGCTTACGCTTTAAAATATTTAACTTTGAATTAGGGTTCCGTTTTTTTTTTTGGGACACTCTGTATAGTAGGCTTGTTACATAGAAATATCATCGTTCATACAGTGATCTTGATCTCTAACTATATGTGACAGATTTGGGAAATGCTTGTGTTTGATATAATCGATAAAAAGTGAATTATTTCTGGAGGGAAAGACGCTGGAAACCAGTGTCACTTTCTTAAGGGGAAAAACCCTGATTCTTTATTGTCCAATGTCCTTGAAAACGAAGTGTCACATCGTATTTGCACATAGATTGTTAAGGGGAAATGCTCCAGTTTTTCGGAACACTCGGTCATTACCGTAGTAAATTAAATGTTTCGTACCAATATGTTTCGCTACCATATTTTCAATAATATAACAAACACATCATTACAATTTACCATTTCCGACGGTAAAAGTGTATTTATTAGGCCAAACTGATTTCCTCAAGATGGAAATCGATTATTTAGAGCGAAACAGTCGTAAG
Organism: Fragum sueziense; assembly: GCA_963680895.1. NCBI lineage: Eukaryota > Metazoa > Mollusca > Bivalvia > Cardiida > Cardiidae > Fragum > Fragum sueziense. Next base: position 4,492 of record CAVMGG010000504.1, read on the forward strand.
TGTGTATGCAGTTACCACTGTTTTGCGTCATTTTATTCATCTGCAGCTGATAAAAAATGCTGTAATTCACTAATAAGTGCGCTGACCTATACATTTTCTTTTTGAATTATTACCAGGACATGTTGCTTAATGCAATGAGGGAGTTTTATCAAATTCTATTATGTAGAACTTGAAATATTTCCAAAAATATGCAAATTTTGACATAAAATACTCCAGCTTCGTTGATCTAACCGAACACGTGAACAGGCTGTTTTATACATTAATGCGTTTATAATGGCACATATTTTGGGTTTTCTGTACTTATTAAATGTAAGACGTTCCTTTAAATCCGTTTTCAGGACTATAAGATGAATGTACAGCATTTTATTAGCATTTTAGTGACCATGGACAGGTGCAAGGAATTGTGCATTTTTTCGCTATAGGGGTATGTGATACGAATGCCTATAAAATTCAAACAAGATCGCTGACCATCTATCTTTATTTTATTTTTCAATTGTTAATAACATGTAATTTCAACATACAAAATATAAGTTAATTCTATTATTGGGAAAAAAATTAGGAAACTGGAGCATTCCCCCTTAAAGCTACTATTTCCCAGATTTGGACCCAAAAATTGTCAAATACAAACGAAATGTACACTTTTTAAGCTTTATATGACCTGATTAAATGATTACGAGAAACTATTGAAGCAACGACTCATTTTTTCGCAATTTGATACCAAATTCATGAAGCGATGTCGAAAGTAGGTCAAAACAGTAGGACATGCGACTTTCTTAAATGACGTCACAACATACATAATGACGTCATATTGAAATTTAAGTATGAATCTCGTTTGAATCATGGTCCGCGCTGTATGCACATGCGCAACAATTTGAAAATAATTCTAACCCCATCAGTGATGGGGTTGAATTTAGGCTTGGATTCTCCCTAAATTCAGCTATCTGTCTTGTAATTTCGGCTCATTCTCTGTCTGAATCGCATATTATTAACCATCCCGAGGTGGTCAACACAAAAGTTTTGCATATTTTTTTAAAAAAAAATCATTTTTTGCAATTAGACCATCTGTTACCGTCGCCCTTTAAATATGACGGAAAAACAAAAGGTGCCGGTGTACAGTCGATATCAGTCTGTTACTATACCAGTGTACATTCTATAAACAGTGTACAGGATATAGCTGTGAAGAATGTCATTTTTGGCGAAAAAGTGCTCTTTTGTTTAAAATATGTATATGAATGTGTATGTGGCATTGTTATAGATATTGCCATTGGTCAGGTTTAGCCCTTTTCCAAAAAAGACCTGGTTTTAACGTCCGAAGTAGAAGCATTTTGGGTAAATATTGATAGAAAAGAAGATTTTTGTTGAAAATAAGCATTTCCTTCTTTTCCCTAGATATTTTGTATGTTAAAACATGCGTATTTTTTTTTATTTTTAACGTCTATTCATGATTGTCATATGTAATTACTTTCGGATTGGGTCAGTCTGGAATTTAGCTGTTTGGGTTGGGCTTAGATACACGCTACATTTACTGACACACAAAAGAAAGTGTGCGTATGGTTACGGAGAAAAATCGTACTTTTATTTAACCTTTTCCCGAACGACAAAATTTTAGGGCGATCCGGTTCAAAAACTGCCACAATTGACAAAATGGATGTCATTAAAGAAAGAATTGGTGTAAAATATGGCACAGAAAATATTGAGACAAAAGGAGAAACTGTTCAATGTTTTCCCAAGCCTTTTCTATCAGGGACGTAAAATCCATGTCTTGTTTGGGAAAGGGTTAAACAAATTGATTTCGTATGTGGTATCAAAATTTGAAAAGAAGTATTGATTGTTTAATTGTTTACATTTGACTGAAATTTGACTATGTATAGTGCTCCCACGTTATTCAGATTCCCGCAAAACAATAAAAGCTATACCTATTTACTAATTATAGGGTATAATAGTCAAAACGAAATATAGTCCAGCAAGATTAACCCGGGACATCTGCATATCTAATGACCCCCACTTCGGTAATGTTATGTTAAGACGCACAACTAACGGACTTTGCGCACGAAAATAAAGTTGTCCCGGGTTAATTTGGGTGGACAATAATATCGATGATAATCAGTATTTTGATGTTATATTGATAAGACGATTTGCACGTGAGTCTCTATAATAGTATATTTAATAGGTCAAAAGTTTGATTATAAATATCAGATTAGCTTTGGACCACTGTATTCAAAGTCGTTTGCTGCTGCCGCCATATGAATGATATGATCATAACAGTTCGAAGATGCGTTAAATATTGTGCTCAAATAAGTGTAAGATATGTAACGGGAACGACTTACGATATTTTCAAATACTCTTAATCGGCGTCAGAACATCATATCAAAAAAAAAAAAAAAAAAAAAAAAAAAAAAAAAAAAGAAAATTGGAATGAAATACAAAACTTTTATAATGGCCAACTTCGGAATCGTTACAGAAGGTGGTTCAGACGAAAGTAGGATAGTAATTGCAGGAATCAAGGGAAATCCGTGAAAAAAAAAAAAACGAAAAATGTTTGTCACGTTTTTAAATCTATTTTCATCACTGTTTACATTTCTCTCAGATGTAAACAAAGAATTTTTGTATAAAACACCATAAAAGTCTTAAAAAGTAATGACGTAGTTACTTTGAAAACTTAGGTAAAGTGATAGAGCGGTATGTCTGCTGTACCGGAGATTCGAGTTCGATCCTTGTGTTTAATCCATGTGCCACTTGATCTTGCGCAAACTATAGAAGAAATAAAAATCCAAACGACAGGAGATTTAGATCCAAGCCTATCTTTATCGGGGATCAAAGGGAGCGATGGAAAGGAGAATGGATAGGCCTAATCGAAACTGACACAAACCATGTTGCCAAAATGCTGATCGATACATCAATAGTGAGACGACACATGGGGGTGTGTCCGAGGATGACATTATCAAAGTCCCGCGAAATATCTTTTCTATAAATAGCGGTAATTTGTGGAAAATCCCCTCTGGCATTTCGTTATAAAGGAGAATTTAATTGAAATGGATTACAATTGAGCTTGAAGGGTGTATTGTTTTGAAAATATTATTAATGGCTTTGTGAATGACCACCAAATAGTTTTAAAGTTGATTTTTCGAGGAAAATTCGAGATAGAACACCTTTAACCTGGCAATATGTACATGTAGGCCTATATCATTGCAGAATTCTACATTTAAACCGCTTGTAAGAGTTTATTCCCACTTGCAGACGTGTCCGTTTGGTCCCTTTTCATTTCTTTTCGCAAATGTACTACTTTTTTCTTAGCGGAATCTTGTTTATCCGTAGCGCAAATTTAACTGCCAGGTTAAAGATATGTCATAGTAAAAAGCGTATTATAGTTCGACATCGAACCGTGAGCCGTAACGAAATGTCACGGACTATCCCACTTCATGCAAAACAGGGAGAAACTATAATAGATTCACAATTAAACGAGAATAATTTCAGTTGTTTTGATAAAGCAGTTCAACTGTAATTATTCTCGTTTAATAGTGAATCTATTATATCCTCTAATGAATGAATACAAATAATGACATATTTACTTACATGTTCGCGCTAGTTGTGATAGTACAATACTATTTTGCAAGGTGGTTGGTTGGAATCTCGATATGGGTAAATACTTTTTTAATTTTATCTTTTATCTAATTACAAAGTAATGATTGTATCGTGTTTATCGTGAAGTTATGCATAAATCATTGCCCAGTATTGTCCAGCAAGATTAACCCGGGACAACTTAATTTTCGTGTGCAAAGTCCGTTAGTTGAGCGTCTTAACAAAACATTGTCAAAGTGGGGTCATTACATATGTAGATGTCCCGGGTTAATCTTGCTGGATAATACATTATCGAATTGACGTATGATGATGACAATTGCGAGCGAAGATTTAATTGAACTGAAATTGTGTATGATATTATGAAATGATAAAAATATATACTGGAATAAAACTAACATTGTGAAATGATAAAATATAAAATACTAGTATACGATCGATGAAAATAAATAAAATGATATAATTGAAAAAAAAAATATGAATAACACAGAATTCAAACTCAAGTCGTCTGCTGCAGACAACGAATTTAAAACAACCCAAAAATAAAACACGACGCGCTAACCGATTGCGCTGCGCAGTATTTTGCCGGGTATGGGAAGAATATACATATATATGTCCATCAAATCATGGGAAACGAAGGTATCCATGTTATCCGAAATCTTTGTTCCCCCGCCAACTTGGACTCGCTGATCTTTGATCATTCACAGGTCATTCTATTTATACACACTGCACGTGCGTCCTACCCAAATAAGACTATAAAAGCCGGCCGAAACTAAGTCGCTTTCTCAGTGTGAGTTACAGGTAGTGCCTTCATTTGAACTATTCGCCGAGCAGCCTTCTCCCTTTCCTACACTCTTTCTTTCGTCCGCGTCCTATTCTATTTAATTATGCCCCATTTCGAAGAAAATGGGGGATATATTGTTTCGCAAGTGTCGGTCGGCCGGTCGGTCGGTCGGTCGGTTGGTGGGTCAGTCGGTCGGTCTGTAGACCAAACCTTGTCCGGAGCATAACTCGAAAAGTATGTAAGGTACAATCATTACCCTTCATAGGTGGATAGATCTCATTATGGAGAGGTGAAGTGCACAAGAACCGTTACTCTTGATTTTCAAACTTAATTCTTGTCCGGAGCATTACTCAAAAAATATGTAAGGTACAATCATGAACATGAAACTCCATAGGTAGATAGATCTCGTTATGGAGAGGTGCAGTGCACAAGAACCGTTACTCTGCCGATCATAATAATCATTTTTGGATTATTGCCCTTTGTTGATTATCAAACTTAATTCTTGTTCGGAGCACTATTCGAAAAGTATGTGAGGCACAAAAACCGTATTCTTGTCCGGCGCATAACTCAAAAAATATGTAAGGTACAATCATGAAACTTCATAGGTTGATAGACCTCATTATGGAGAGTGCATAAGAACCGCAACTCTGATTATCAAATTTTTTAGTTATTGCCCTTTTTTGGTATTCAATTATTATCTGATTATCAGCATTTTCTCCATTTGCCTCAATATTTTCAGTGTAATATTGTACACAAAATTTATCTTTATTAATGCCTGTTTTATAGTCTGCAGCAGTTCTATAATTGCGCTACAATAAATTGTGTTGTTTGAGAAAGAGTTAAACCAAGTTCAATCGTGGCCTTGACCTTTGACATGGTGACCCAAACACCAAAGGCAGGGGTTTCGTTTGCCAAAATTTGGGGCCGTTATTGGGCCCCATTCCCAAAGGCAACAAGTATCTTTTTTCCCAATTCTCGGGTGAAAATTCCCAATGAGGACCCAAAATGCCCCATGTTAAGACCTCATCTTAATTTACAAACATTTTGAAGACAGTTTTAGAGTAGAGTAGATTCTTAAACAAGAGTATGTACAAATGCATTTTACATCTCTATTGTCTGATTTGCAGCAGAAACTGAGTGACAGTATGAATACAAACTTGTTTTAGATGTTCCCAATTTAGGTAAAAACGTCGCCATTTTTTCCAATTTCATTGGCTCCTGGCCCCAAACAAAAATTGGTAGCAAGACCCCTGAAAGGGCACCCACATACTTGCGTCCAGGGCAATAACTGTGCAAATTTTCATCATCCTAGGTCAAATAGTGCTTGAGTTAGAGCGCGGAAACGGATTTTAAACAAACTATCATTGTTACCTTGACCTTTGACCCTAATGACCCCAAAACAATAGGGCATCTCCTTGCGTCAAGGGCAACAACTGTGTAAAGTTTCGTGATCGTACGTCAAACAGTTCTCGAATAAGAGCACGGACACAGATTTTAAACAAAGTCCAATTGTGACCTTGACCTTTGACCTTCTTGACCCCAAAACAACAGGGCACATTCTTGGGTCAAGGGCAAGATCTGTGTAAATGTTCACGATCCTAGGTCAAACGTTTTTTTTCTTAGTGCACTGAATGGATTTTAAACAAAGTCCAATTGTGACTTTGACCATTGACCTTGATAACCCCAAAATAATAAGACAACTGTGTAAAGTCTGATGATGTAAGGTCAAACGGTTCTTGAGTTAGATCACGGTAAGGACAAAGGCGGACGGATGGACGGATGGACAAGCAGACAGGCATGGTGAAACCAACTTACCCCCTCTACTTCGTCGGTGGGGGTATAAAAACGTGTAGTCCTAATCAAACTGAAGGTTTTGACGCTCTAAAAGCTTTAACCAATATGATGTCGTACATCTTCGCAAGCCAAGGGTGACATCTACGACGTAACGTCGTTTCTGTATTCACCCTTGGCGTATTTAGTATTAAATATTTTCTTGGTCTCCTGGAAAGCGTTTTCATTGGTTCCAGCGAGGTCTCGCTGGAACCAATCAGATTGTCGACCGATACATTTGTTATGAGTGACCAAATCATGACAACGGGCGGGAAAAAGCATTGCATTTGCAACTCAGAAACGCGAAGATGGGCGATTTTTCCTAAGAATTTCACTGCAATAGACAGGAATTCCCTAACTTTAATCGACGAATTATTATACTTTCGACAATTCGACCAAAAAAGCAGCTAGCTTTTACATAATCACATGACGTATGACGCGAAAGACAACGCGCGTTAATGACGTCATCAATAATGGACGTAAACAACCAACAGAACAACCGCTAGACGGCGCTTCGCGATTTCAAGAAAATCGGACTAAATCCGCCAAGGGTGAATACAAACGTAGGTGGGTTCAACCTTGGCTAGCGAAGATGGATGTCGTATTGCTATAGACTGTACACTACGAAAAATGTGTTTTACTAGAGGTCGTACACCATGGCTCTATAGACGGTACACCGAAGCACTTTGAAGAAGAGGATATTATCGACAATTGCAGTTCTAAATGTAGCTCTGGAGTATTCCAAGAGACTGTCGTCGATTTGCTAGTCATTCTTTCATTCTTTCATGTATTCCATCGTATAGTAGATTGAAATTTTACCGATATATTTGTTAAAGCATGTATTTTTGCGACAGATGAAAGGATACAATCAGTGATTGTCGTAAGATTTTGTTTAATTGTAGCTCTTGTAGATCTTAAATATTAGATCTATATTTGTTTAATATCTGATGTGAAAATAACAATTCATTAATATCTAAGCTATTAGTCTACAATGAGAAATGTTTTCACAGAGTTTTAAAGTATTTACATGTGAAAAACACATAAATACTTAGTTGCAATAATGTAACCGAAACCTTTTTGAATTTTGGTCTGGGTTTCGGTTACAATAATTATTCCTTCCTATTCGTTGCAATGGAGCAGGTGCTGGAATGATTCATTCCAGCAAGTTGAGCATAGTCAAACTTCAAAATTTAGCTATGGAATGCAGTAAGAATGTAACCTGACAACAGGTAAACAATTCTGTGAAACCAGTGTAGTTTTATGTTGAGATCACTTTCAAATCAAGTTCAATTCAATTTTGAAGCAGATTACCCACCCTTTTATTCTACTGAGACTTGAATTTTCTGTTAGAAGAAAAAATCGATAACAATTATTGTTGATACTTTTTAACCGAATGTATGCCATGGGATATCTATTTATGGGATTCACGTCTGATCAGATATGTTAGTATTAAAAAGATTATGAAAGAAAATAAATATTTTCCACTTTTTTGTCTTGCTCCAAAGAAGGAATAGGGTGGACTCGTAGCCACAAACCCCCATCATCAAGTTTGTGGCTACGATATCGCAGCGAAGAAATACTGACCTTGTAGCGCACTCGCTTCAACAATCGCAATATCCGGTGTACGTTGTTAGACGGTGATTACTTTTGTTTTTGTTGTCACCTTCGTTAAAGTGACAATTCATCTCCATTTCAATTTTTTAAAGTATGTCTTGAAGCCAATATAGGTTACTCTAATGGGTATAAATGCTATCAGTTTTTTGAAGTTGTTGCTGATAAGCGAAAAACACGCCTTTAAAGTTGAGACAGAAAGGACAAGTTCTATATACATCTGAACTGTTGTGGACAATGTTCAATCTGTTTAATTTGAACACAAATATCTATATTTCTCATAAACGGCGCAATATTTTGGCTTGAAATGTTCAGAACTTTCATTAGAAAATATGCTCATTTAGATAAAAATAAAAGAGAAATTTATGAGAAAAAATTCTGAAATGTCACTTTAATACCATCTTCGCTAGCCAAGGTTGAACCCACCTACGTTTGTATTCACGTTACGTCGTAGATGTCACCCTTGGCTTGCGAAGATGCTTTAATACCGGTAATCCGAGTCTTCTCTGATGAAAATTCGCTTTTTGATATTCTGTTGACACTCATTTACATCAGAGCCGAGTCCTATTCAAAAACCGGAGAAAAGTTATGTCAGCATTTCATCGTCCGATTGTTTAATTATCTTAAACGCTATCCCCAAAAAGCCTTATGATACCGATCAATGTACTATTTATTGGCGTGTATGATAAAAAATTCAAGACCAAAAAGTATTTCAAAAAGGTTTATAGGCAATGTTTTGCAACAACCCTCACCTGAGCAGCCTTTGTTTACCATGACCTTCCATTTAAAACCACGTGATCAACGCGAAATCTCGCACATGGAATGCGGGTTTTCCCAGATTATGACGTAACGGTAGAATTTGAAAGAAAAAAGAAATAAGATTATTTTATTTTTCAAATTGACGGCCCTTCTGAAATAATATAACAATAACGAGTTTAAAAAAAACTGATAACATGAATAAATAAATAAATGAAATATATCAGAAACGTCCGGCAAACGTTTTAAAGCTAGTATTCGCACCAATAATGTTTGCTACTATGTTGGGTCAATTCCATAACTTATGAGCATGGAGAACGAAATAAACGGAATTTCTCAGGAAAAGCAATACCATTCAAGTTGCAAGCTGAACAGATCGACATAAATTGATTTCCACAACAAGAACACTCCATAATTTCTGAACAAAGGCTGTCACGTGACTTGAGAAAAATTCGTAATCAAAGGCGATCACGTGATAGTCACGTGGCGGTAAATTCCGCTCTATTTTTGAACGAGACCTGGTCACGTGATCTGCAATAACAATGGCGACGAAATGGAGTGGAAATAGGGGGTTGTTGAGTTTCGAAAGGTTATACTCTTCCAGCAGGCCGATTTGAAATGAAATTTTTGGTCAAGTATGACAAAAAATGATTGATTGATCTATACCCTATAGAATTTTACCGAGTGTTGGATATAATACACATAAACAGACGATGAAATGCCGCCTAACTTTAGGCGCAGTTTTCTTGCCTTTTCAAATAGGACCTAGTTCTGATCAAAATGAGCGTTATCCGAATGTCAAAAAGCGATTTTTGATCAGATATGATTCGGATTATAATACCGGAAATTCATCTTCGCTAGCCAAGGTTGAACCCACCTACGTTTGTATTCACGTTTGAATACAGAAACGACGTTACGCCATAGATGTCACCCTTGGCTTGCGCAGATGACGCCAAGGGTGAATACAGAAACGACGTTACGTCGTAGATGTCACCCTTGGCTTGCGAAGATGCCGGAAATTAGGCTACGATCAATCTCGACATTGACGTTGACCAACTTGGAATTCCGAATTTGCTCGTTATTCCAAAATTGTCACTGGCGACTTTACCAAAACCACGAGAGATGGCCCTGTCAGCCATCGTCAATTGTCGCAGAATTGCTGTCAACTTAAAATCAAATGCAACACTTTTATGGTTGGTTTTGTTTATCTATGAGGACAAATCATTTTCAAACGCGGAAATATGTAAAGCATGCGAAACTTTTTAAATGTCATTAGATTTCGTGCAAAATGTTATTGTAGACTGGATACCGCTCAATGTTTACAAACGCGTTTTCTGTACGGCTGTACTTAAAGGGGCTCATGCTAGATTTCTATGATTCCGAACTATTCGGGAACTCATATTTGCACATGGAAAAACAACTTGCCAGTGGCGGATCCAGAGGGGGTTCCGGGGGGGGGGGGGGTTCAAACGAACCCCCTCTAAAGCCTATTTTTTTCATTTTCATGTAGAAATTCAGTCAAAGTTGTACATTAATAGGAAAACGAACCCCCCCCCCCCCCCCCCCCCCCCCCCCCCCTAATTGGAAATTCGAACCCCCCTTTCAGAAATCCTGGATCTGCCACTGCTTGCAATGCATAAAAAACACAATCACGGTGAATACAGTCATTGAACCAGTTCCGAACCAGGGCCGCGTTTTACTAACATAGATCATGTAGATTTTTGCAAAAACCTTGTAACAACACATCTGATTGAAAGAGAAATCATAACAGTAATTATTCGGCCAATCAAATGTGTTGTTGTTTCAAAAATGTTCGTAAGTTCGTTAGTAAAACGCGGCCCAGGACCAGTTCAGGTCCACTTCGTAATTCATCATTGAATATCTTTGATGAAGTTGTAAATATTGAACATTTTATTTTCTTATCACAAGGATCTATCAACTTTGTCTCGGAATGAATATTTTTCGGCGTGTAAGATCAATCCAGTCCTTCCGACATTTGAAATTTTCCACATTCATCTCACAGACGAGGCTAATCCTATTTATAAGACGAGACACTTTGAATTTGACATTTTTGAAGTTCATGGAGGGTCTGGCAGTTCAACTTCAGATAAATCAAAACCCGGAAGTCTAAAGATTAGGACTAAGACAATTTTTCGAATGCGTACTGGCTGATCGAATTCAATTTATTGCTGGAATAGGTATGAAAAGCAAGTCACATGATATCACTTTTTGAAGAAATATGTGTACTAGTGGAAAATAATATCTTTTGTAGCAAATGCCTCTCAGGGCCGTCAGGGTCTCGTTTGCCAAAATTTGGGGCCGTTATTGGGCCCCATTCCCAATGGCAAAAAGTATCTTTTTTTCCCAATTCTCTGGTGAAAATTCCCAATGAGAACCCAGAATTTCCTATGTTAACCCATTACCAGATGGCAAAATTTAGAGACGTCCAATTCAAAAGCTGCTGCAGACGACAAAATAAATGTTGATAAAGATTGGAATTGTGTGTGATATAGCCAAGAAAATATTGAGGCAAAAGGAGAAACTGCTGGTTATCAGCAGTTTCTTCTTTTGTCTCAATGTTTTCACAAGCTTATTCTCTTAGGGATGTCAAAACCAGGTCTTGTTTGGGAAAGGGTTAAGACCTCATCTTCAGAAGAGTGTGGTTCCCGGCTCTGATACACTACGTAGTAGAAAAATTACTTCGTAGTGTATCAGAGGCGGGAACCAGACTAGCTCTTCTTCTTCCAGAAGACAACTTCTGGCCTAAATCGCACGCGGCTCTTGATTGACTATCAAAACGCGCCGATGCGTTAACTTGACGATCTCGGGGACCGACTTATCACAAATGAGGTAAGTGTAAGGCGTGGCTAATATCGACAAATCAACCAATCAAAATGCGCGATATGTTATCGAGGGGCAGTTTTCCGATAATCTGTCGATGACAATTAGTGCTTGCCCATTCAGTTGTAAACAAACTTTGATTATCGAGTTTATCTTCGCAATTCTACCATTTAACGAGATTTAATGGATGATGATCAACTAGTATAACAGCCTTCACTGAGAATATCAGATCGATCGTGGGCCACCGCTTCGATAAGATTCTGTACATTCCAGAAAATCGGTATTTCGTACGCGTAGGTTGTTTCACCCCATTATGTTTTGCGGTTTACGTTATATTCATCTAATTCTATATTGCACTTCTAATGGTTTTCTTATACGCAAAATAACCGCGATATGGTCGCACAGGCATTATTTTGCATCATTTACCAGACTAAAAGAAAATTTAAAAAAAGGGAAAGAACTTGGCAATTGCTAAACTGTTATCAGGCTACAGAAGAATTAAAAAAAAAAAATGGATAACAGAAAGTTAGAGATAAAGTTTGAACAAATTGGTTGGAACAAATTGGTTGGAACAAAGGATGTCTTGTTTCCTACAATAATTATCCTTTATGAACTTTGCTATATTCTGATTTTGTAAAGAAATAAAATGATAAATTTAAGACCTAGAGAACAAGCTACTGTCATTGTTTAAAGACTCAAGTTGAAGAAACACTGCAAAAAAATCTCACTCCTAAAAGCTGAGGTTAAATCACTCCACGCGAAAAATACACGCGAAAACTCCTCATTTAAAGGTCGTCGCGCGCAATCTCACTCTTTGAAATTTCCAAAAGTTGACAGGTATGTTTACAAACAATTTGAAGACAGTTTAAGAGAAGATTCTTAAACAAGAGTATGTACAAATGCATTTTACATGACTACAGTCTAATTTGCAGCTAAAACTGAGTGACAGAATGAATACAAACTTGTTTTAGTTTTCCCAATTTAGGTAAAAACGTCGATATTTTTCCCAATTTCACTGGCTCCTGGCCCCAAACAAAAATTGGTAGCAAGACCCCTGCTCTAGCATCTACAATTATTGATCAATCATGACAAAACTTGGACATAATGTTGGAGACAATAAGATCTTGGATGAGTTCGATTTTCAGTCTGATTGGGTCAGAAGTCGAGAGGGTCGAGAGTTATGTGCCCTTGAATTTGACAAAATTGCCATTTTGGCTGGTTTCGACCTTGTTAACACTCTAGAATCTACAATTATAAATAAATCAAGACAAAACTTGGACACAATGTTGGGGACCATAAGATCTCATATGAGTTTGATTTTCAGTCTGATCTGACCCGAAAGTCCAGAGTTAAATGCCCTTGAATTTGACAAAATTGCCATTTTCGGCTGGTTTCCACTTTGTTAACTCTCTAGAATCTACAATTATCAATCAATCAAGACAAAACTTGGACACAACGTTTGGCATCATAAGATCTCGGATGTGTTTGATTTTTAGTCTGATCTGATCAGAAAGTCAAGAGTTATGTGCCCTTGAACTTGACAAAATTGCTGTTTTTGACTGTTTTCTACCTTGTTTACACTCTAGAATCTACAATTATTGACCAATCAAGACCAATTTTGCATACAATGTTGGAGACCATAATATCTCAGATGAGTTTGATTTTCAGTCTGATCTGACCCGAAAGTCCAGAGTTATGTGCCCTTGAATTTGATAAAATTGCCATTTTCGGCTGTTTTCGACCTTGTTTACACTCTAGAATCTACAATTATTAATTAGTAAAGACAAAACTTGGACACAATGTTTGGGACCATAAGATATCAGATGCGTTCGATTTTCAGTCTGATCTGATCAGGAAGTCGAGAGGTATGTGCCCTTGAATTTGAAAAAAAACTGCTGTTTTCGGCTGCTTTCGACCTTGTTTATACTCTAGAATCTACAATTACTTATCAATCAAGACATAACTTGGACACAATGTTCACAGTTGGGTACCATAAGATCTCGGTATAAGTTGGATTTTCACAATGTTATTGACCAAAGGTTCGTTCTCAGTCTTAAAGTCATAGATATTAATTGAATTGAACAATAGTGTTGTTCATATCATTTTGGTTCAGGAGAGCAATATAGGACCATCATGGTCCTCTTGTTACCCTTATATTTTTGTTTGGGACATTTTGTCCAAAACCTACAGTGCTAGCAACTCAAATTTTGTATACAGATATGGATCTAGTAAGTAGGAGATATACGGTATTATAAGAAAAGATTTATTGTTACTGGTGGGGGACTCCTGTATTGCATCGCAATACGACATGCGCTTGCTGTTTTTGTTTTTTAACGGGTACATGCCCAACCTTCAAACAGCAATTACGTCAGAGGTGCGTCATCTGTGCTCAGGGAGATTTAACACACCGTACAACCGGCTACATCTAAGACAGACAAGAGTCGGCGAAGACAGATTCGGCATCTGATGTCAGGTGCACGGTAGGTAGAATTAATTTATTTCTATAAATAAAGGAAAGGATCTATGGTATTCTATAGTTGATAAATACGCATGTAAGTGGTCAGTGCTTCTCTAAAATAAATCTTTCCATGTATCCCTAGTAAATAAGGTCACAGTCATTGATTATTTCGGAGGTTTCCTACAAAAAGTTATGAAATTTGACTTCATGCTCGAAAACTTCGCATATCTCTTGATATGTGCCAGTTGCACTTGTACATGAATAAACTTTAATTATTCAACAATATATCTTCCAAATTTGAAGCTGTATTTCCAAACAATCGCTGACTCTCGTCTGTCTTCGAAGCAGCCAGTTGTACGGTGAGTTCAATGGAAATACCGCGAGAGGGGGGGGTGTCTCGTTGACCTTGACCTTGTCTCGTTTTGAAGCAAAAATGGAATCTGTAAACACCCTTGTGAAGGATTGATCTATAGCAGAGGAAAGATGGTTATTTGCCATGATTGAGGTTTGAGTGCATTGCAAATTGTTTTTCCATGTAGAAATGCCCGAAGTTCCCGAATAGTTTGGGAGTATAAAAAGTCTAACATGAGTCCCTTTAAGAAATCTCAAGATATCTCAAGAAATCTGTCTCTAAAGAACGAACCTCTTGTATTTTATGCCCCCGTATCGAGAGATCGGGGGCAAATTGTTTTACTCGTGTCCATCTGTCTGTCTGTCTGTCAGTCTGTCTGTCTGTCTGTCAGAAAACTTAACAAACTTAACCTTTGCCTTTTCTCAAAAAGTATTTGATACAGAAAGCTCAAATTTGGTACGTAACATCCTTTCAGTGATATCTGTTTCATGCAATTTGACCTTCCTCAAGGTCATCCGTTAACCCTTATCAACCCTTAACTCTACGGAAATTTAACATTTTACAAAAATGGCCATTTCGGGGGCATTTGTGTTTCACAAACACATCTTGTTATCTCATGTCATTGCAAATCACCACAGCAATTTTACCCATTACCAGATGGTGAAATTTTAGACTTGCCCAAATTCATAGATGTTGCTGACAACAGCCCTGCCTTCAGTAAGACAAAACGTTAGCTCATTGACCTACCGATACGTAACTGTTTTCTACAGAACGACCTGTTTACTCCTATCTTTCGCACCATTTGGCTCACAGATTTGAAGGTGGTGTGCCAAAGCTAACAAAAATGGCGGCTAGTTTGGTTCCCTACTTTCCATACTGCGAAAAGAAAGAGGGAACCCAGACTATGGGGGCGGCCATATTTATTCAGCTATCGTTAGCAGAGCGTTCAGTAAGACATGTTAGGTAAAAAACCGGTAACTTCTAACGTTTTGTCTTACTGAACGCAGGGCAGTATCATCAGCGTAGAATTTTACATTTTATGGAGGCTTTGTTTAGAAAACACTGTGGGAAATCAAGCAAATGCTTGCCACACAGAATTTCTTCATATTCCACAATGGTTTTCAAAGCCTTTATCTTAGAGCATCAAAAGGTGTCAGTGCTGTTATGGGAATGGGTTAAGATCTTCTTGAATCCTTTCCCAAACAAGACTTCAACACTTGGTTTTACCGGCCCTAATAGAATAGGCTTTGGAAAACATTGAGTCAAAAGAAGAAAATGCTGATATTCAGCATTTTCTCCTTTTGCCTCAATATTTTCTGTGCTATATTCTGTTCTTGTCCTATCTGTATCAACATTAATTTTGTCGTCTACAGGAGTTTTCGAATTAGACCATCCCAATATTTTGTGGTTTGGGAAAGTGTTAACTTTGTCCTTGTTTGAGAAAGGATGAGGTCTTTCTCAATTGGCGATAGTACTATAAATGGCAACTGCAAGACGGCAAAATGATTTCTGAAAGAGATTTGCACTAGTGTACACTGTACAATATAACAGTGCAGAAAATAATATTGAGTTGGAAAGGAAAAAAAATGCTGGTTTAGCCTGGTTAGCAGTATTTTCTGTTTTTTGCCTTAATTCTTTCTCAAACATTTTTAGCTCCACTGGCCGTCAGGCCAGTGGGCTATTGTCATGGCTTTGTGTCTATCGTGCATGTGTGTGTGTGTCCGTCTGTCCGTAAACTTTCTTTAACAATCTTCTCCTCAAAATCTACTTGATGGATTTCGACCAAACTTTACAGGAATGATCCTTGGGTGATCTTCTCAGATTTCTTCAAAGAATTCTGATTGAAGTAGAAAGTCCAGAGTTATCTTCCCTTGAATATCAAAAATGGCTGTTTTGACTTTGTTTTCACTCTAGCAACTACAAATTTTGACCAATCAAGACAAGACTTCTACAGAATGTTGGTGACTGTAAGATCTTGCCTTGGCATAATTTTCAGATTGACCTGAATTTAACATCACAAGTTATGTGCCCTTGAAATTGAAAAAATTGCCATTTTGGGCTTTATTTTCACTCTTACAACCATAAGTATGAACCAATCAATACAGAACTTTAGCAGAATCTTACTGACGTTAAGATCATACATGCTTGTAATTTTCAGCTCGATGTCAATGTCATATCCAGAGTTATGCGCCCTTGAGTTTTGCAAAATAGATGTTTTCCAGTTTGTTTTACCCTCTTTACATCCAAAAATAATGATCAATCAGGTCAAAGCTTTAATAAAATGTTGGTGAAGTTAAGGGGGAATGCTCCAGTTTCCTAATTTTTTTCCCAATAATAGAATTTATTTATATTTTGTATGTTGAAATTACATGTTATTACCAATTGAAAAATAAAATAAAAATGGGTGGTCAGCGATCTTGTTTGAATTTTATGGGCATTCGTATCACATACCCCTACATCGAAAAAATGCACAATTTCTTGCACCTGTCCAAGGTCACTAAAATGCTAATAAAATGATGTATATTCACCGTTTAGTCCCGAAAACGGATTTAAAGTAACGCCTTACATTTAATAAGTACAGAAAACCCAAAATATGTGCTACTATAAACGTGTAAATGTATATAAAAGCATATTTACGTGTTCGGTTAGATCAACGAAGCTGGACTGTTTTATGTCAAAATTTTCATATTTTTGGAAATATTTCAAGTTCTACATAATAGAAGTTGATAAAACTCCCTCATTGTATACATCAACATGTCCTGGTAATAATTCAAAAAGAAAATGTATAGGTCAGCGCACTAATTAGTGAATTACAGCAATTTCTATCATCTACACATGAATAAAATGACGCAAAACAGTGGTAACTGCATACATACTTACAACTGTCTTGCTCTAAATAATCGATTTCCATCTTGAAGAAATCAGTTTCGCATAATAAATACACTTTTACCTTCGAAAATGGTAAATTGTAATGATGTGTTATATTATTGAAAATATGGTAGCAAAACATATTGGTACGAAACATTTAATTTACTACAGTAAAGGCCGAGTGTTCCGAAAAACTGGAGCATTCCCCCTTAAGATCTTGCTTTTGCGTCTTCCTAAGCTTGATAGAAATATAACATCCTGAGTTATGTGCACTTGAATTTGACAAAATTGCCAATGATGTCTTTGTTTTCACTCACCCCTGAGTTATGTAGCATGGATCCCTTTAAATCAAGACCCGTGAAATCATTGCATTTGCTTGTTTGTGCAGCCTGAACTTTTGAAATGGCATTCAACAAGACAAACAATTCAGGCCTGTGGAATGCTTCCAGACAGCCATGGCTGTCTAGTTGTTAAGAACATCAAAAATTCAAAAGCATGGCTTGTCTTGGGAAAGAGTAAGCTTTATTCAGGTGAATAGTATTTCTGCAATTTCAGGTGTTGGCAATCACATCAGAACAGATTTGCGACAACAAGGACACAAAATGTCCCTTCACAACCAAAAAAACCTCTGACGCCTTATTTTCTACATAAACAAGAAGTTTATGATGACATATATGCCAAGAATAAAGGTCAGTCTACAATACTAGTCTTTGTCCTTTAATTTGATAAAGTTGTTGTTATTAGTCCCCTACCGGCGAAGCCGAAGGGGACTTTAGGTTTGCACTCTGTCCGTCAGTCAGTCCGTCCGTCTGTCCGTCTGTCCGTCCGTCAGTCCGTCCGTCAGTCCGTCAGTCCGGTGAATTAGTTTTCCAGACTATTTTTCTAAACGGGGGTAGCTATTGAGCTGATTTTTTGTATGTAGACCCGCATTGATGAATTACAGAACAAGTTTGAGTTTCGTTCCGGTCCAGTGATTTTTGTAGAAGATATGGATGCTGGACTTAGAAAATTACTGGGAAATTACAGTTTTCCAGACTTTTTTTCTCAATGCTGGCAGCTATTGAGCTGATTTTTGGTATGTAGACCCGCATTGATGAGTTACAGAACAAGTTTTTGTTTTGTTCCAGTCCAGTGATTTTTGGGGAAGATACAGATGCTGGACTTAGAAAATTTCTGGGAAATCACAGTTTTCCAGAATTTTTAGCTCACCTGAGCACAAAGTGCTCAAGGTGAGCTATTGTGATCACTTTTTGTCCGTCGTCCGTCTGTCTGTCTGTCTGTCCGTCCGTCCACAATTTCGTGTTTACACTCTAGCATCTACAAATATAGGCCAATCTTGACCAAACTTGGTCATAACATGTATAGCTATAAGATCTCGGATGAGTTCGATTATGGGTCAGATCGAACTAGAAAGTCAGGAGTTATCTGCCCTTGAATGCGAAAAATACCTAGTTTTGACATTGTTTACACTCTAGAATCTACAATTATTGATCAGTCAAGACAAATCTTGTACATAACGTTGCAGCCCATAAGATCTCGGATGAGTTCGATTTTCAGTCTGATCTGACTAGAAAGACGAGAGTTATGTGCCCTTGAATTTGACAAAATTGTTATTTTTGGCTGTTTTTGACCCTGTTTACACTCTAGAATCTCTACATTTATTGATCAATTTAAGCCAAAACTTGGACACAATATTGGGGATCATAAGATCTGGGATGAGATTGATTTTCAGCCTGATGTGACCAGAAAGTCTAGTGTTATGTGCCCTTGAATTTGATAAAATTGCCGTTTTCGGCTGTTTTCGGCCTTGTTTATACTCTAGAATCTACAATTATTGATCAATCAACTTGGACACAATGTTGGGGATCATAAGATCTTGGATGAGTTTGATATTCAGTCTGATCTGATCAAAAAGTCGAGAGTTATGTTCCCTTGAATTTGACAAAATTGCTGTTTTCGGCTGTTTTCGACCTTGTTTACATTCTAGAATCTACAATTATTGATTAATCAAGACAAATCTTGAACACAATGTTGAGTATCATAAGATCTCGGATGAGTGTGAATTTCAGCCTGATCTGATTAGAAAGTCGAGAGTTATATGCCCTTGAATTTGATAAAATTGCCATTTTCGGCTGTTTTCGACCTTGTTTATACTTTAGAATCTACAATTATTGATCAATCAAGTCAAAACTGAGACACAATGTTGGGGATCATAAGATCTTGGATGAGTTTGATATTCAGTCTGATCTGATAAAAAAAGTCGAGAGTTATGTGCCCTTGAATTTGACAAAATTGCTGTTTTCAGCTGTTTTCGACCTTGTTTATACTCCAGAATCTACAATTATTTATCAAACAAGACAAATATTGGACACAATGTTGAGCATCATAAGATCTTGGATGAGTTCGATTTTCACAACGTTATTGACCGTAAGTTCATTTTCAGCCTTAAAGTCATAAATATTTATTAAATTGAACAAAAGTGTTGCTCATATCATTTTGGTTCAGGTGAGCGATATAGGACCATCATGGTCCTCTTGTTTCTAAATGTTTGCAGCTACTGAGCTGATTTTTGGTATGTAGACCCGCATTGATGAGTTACAGAACAAGGTTGAGTTTCGTTCCGGTCCAGTGATTTTTGAGGAAGATACGTATGCTGGACTTTGAATTTTTTGGGGCTTCTTTTTCTAAACACATATGTGACCCGTCATGCTAAAAGGGACCTTATCCGAATACCCGAAATCCAAATTTTGACAAACTTGTCAGACTCATCACAGGTCAATCAGATCACGTATGCGAAAAATGAACATACACTGTCCTCCAAAAGTTCCTTCACACTGATATTTTCTTGTTCTATAATCCATGTAAATACCTATCTTCTTCAGAAATAGTTGTCTAAGTTGAAATGTAGTATTTTTTCAAAACTTTGCTTTGTCCTTGTAAAGAAAATTTCATAATTATGTTATCCATTGAAAATTATTGTGATGGATGTCCGAAACTTGATAGAGGCTTCAGAATCTGAAAATTGAAAATTCGTCAAAAATGCTCCCTTTGCATACCAGTCATAAACCTTACTAAAATAGAATTTATTTTGTATTTTTGTTGATACATTTTAGATAATACATTTTTGAACAGATATCTGCAAAAATTGAAACAAAATTGCTTGGTGATGGGACTTTCCCATGACACTGCGTTCAGTGGGTGTTTTTCACATATTTTCAAAGTTCGGAAAATGTGACCTATTCTGCGATTTCATCTTTTAGTAGTCTGGGTATCATTGACAACTAGACCTCAGAAGTATTCTCCATAGACAGGGAAAACCCGTTTTTGCAAAATTATTTTACGTGACACGAGGATTTGCTTCTTTACAAGTGAGGTATTACATTGATTTCAGTAAAATTAAACTTGAGTGTGAAGGAATTTTTGGAGGGCAGTGTATAGTAAGATGGGAAAAACATTCCGGGTTTAGAAAATTACATAAAAGTGAAAAGTGTCGGCCCTAGTCTGGCTGCGCGGACTGCGCAGACTGACTAGGGTCGATATTGTTCACACGCCCGATAAGGTCCCTTTTAGCGCGACGGGTCACATATATAAAGCCGGTAGGGGACTTGGTATTGTTTTGCAATACTTCAGAATGCTTGTTTTTAGCTCACCAGAGCACAAAGTGCCCAAGGTAAGCTTTTGTGGTTGATGTCTTGCGTCCATTGTTTGTCATCAATATTTACCTTGTATGCACTCAAGAAGCCATATATATTTTGCCTGATCAACCTGAAATTTGGTCAGAATGATTGTCTTGATAAAGTCTAGGATGAGTTTGAAATTGGGTCAACTCAGGTCAAAAACTATGCTATGGGGTCAAATCTTAGGAAAACTTTGTATGTACTTTAGAGGCCACATTTTTTGTACAATCAACATGAAATTTTGTCAGAATGATTATTAGTCCTCCACCGGTTACCGGTTGGTGGACTATAGGTTTGCTCGATTCCGTCCGTCCGTCTGTCCATCCGTCACACTTTTGTCCGGGCTATATCTTCTAAACCATATGTGCTAGCAACTTCAAACTTGGTACACTTATAGATCTCATTGAGGAGAAGTGTCATGTTCAAGAACCGTTACTCTGCCACACCCACTTTTTGAGTTATTGCCCTTTGTTGTTTTTAGCCTTACATTCTTGTCCGGAAAATATCTCCAAAAATATGTGTGCTAGCAATTTCAAACTTTGTACACTTATAGATCTCATTGAGGACAAGTGTCATGTTCAAGAACCGTTACTCTGCCATACCCACTTTTTGAGTTATTGCCCTTTGTTGTTTTTACCCTTACATTCTTGTCCGGAACATATCTCCAAAACTGTGTGCTAGCAACTTCAAACTTTGTACACTAATAGATCTCATTGAGGACAAGTGTCATGTTCAAGAACCATAACTCTGCCATGCCCACTTTTTATACGCCCGTCAAAGACGGGACGTATTATGGGATCACCCGTGGCGTCCGGGCGTCCGGCGGCGTCCACTTCTTTGTCCAGAGCATAACTCTGTCACCTTAAGTCCGATTGACTTTAAATTTGGCAGTTATATTCTTCTCATCATTACGGAGTGCAGTGCACAAGAACCATAACTCTACCTGGCTTATTTTTTGAGTTATTGCCCTTTATTGTTTTTCGAACTTGAATCTTGTCCGGAGTATATCTCTAAAAGTATAATAGCTAGGATCATGAAACTTCATGGGTGTATAGATCTCACCAAGGGGAGTGCAGTGCACAAGAACCATAACTCTACCTGGCTTATTTTTTGAGTTATTGCCCTTTGTTGTTTTTCATACTTGAATCTTGTCCGGAGTATATCTCTAAAAGTATAATAGCTAGGATCATGAAACTTCATGGGTGTATAGAACTCACCAAGGGGGAGTGCAGTGCACAAGAACCATAACTCTAATTGGCCTATTTTCTGAGTTATTGCCCTTTGTTGTTTTTCATACTTGAATCTTGTCTGGAGTATATCTCTAAACGTATAATAGAGCTCTAGAATCATGAAACTTCATGGGTGTATAGATCTCACGAAGGGGGAGTGCAGTGCACAAGAACCATAACTCTACCTGGCTTATTTTTTGAGCTATTGCCCTTTGTTGTTTTTCATACTTGAATCTTGTCCAGAGTATATCTCTAAAAGTATAATAGCTAGGATCATGAAACTTCATGGGTGTATAGATCTCACCAAGGGGAGTGCAGTGCACAAGAACCATAACTCTACCTGGCTTATTTTTAGCTCACCTGAGCACGAAGTGCTCAAGGTGAGCTATTGTGGTCGCTTTTTGTCCGTCGGCGTCCGTCTGTCTGTCCGTCTGTCTGTCCGTCTGTCCGTCTGTTCACATTTTGTTGTTACCACTCTAGCACCTACAAATATTGACCAATCTTAACCAAACTTGGTCAAAACATGTATGACCATAAGTTCTCGGATGAGTTCGATTTTGAGTCAGATCGGATCAGGAAGTCCGGAGTTATGCGCCCTTGAATATCAAAAATAGCTAGTTTTGACTTTGTTACCACTCTAACATCTACAAATATTGACCAATCTTAACCAAACTTGGTCAAAACATGTATGACCATAAGTTCTTGGATGAGTTCGATTTTGGGTCAGATCGGATCAGGAAGTCCGGAGTTATGCGCCCTTGAATATCAAAAATAGCTAGTTTTGACTTTATTACCACTCTAGCATCTACAAATATTGACCAATCTTAACCAAACTTGGTCAAAACATGTATGACAATAAGCTCTTGGATGAGTTCAATTTTGGGTCAGATCGGATCAGGAAATCCGGAGTTATGCGCCCTTGAATATCAAAAATCGCTAGTTTTGACATTGTTACCACTCTAGCATCTACAGATATTGACCAATCTTGACCAAACTTGGTCAAAACATGTATGACAATAAGCTCTTGGACGAGTTTGATTTTGGGTCAGATAAAGTAAGGAAGTCCGGAGTTATGTGCCCTTGGATATCAAAAATAGCTAGTTTCGACTTTGTTACCACTCTAGCATCTACAAATATTGACCAATCAAGACAAAACTTGGCTAGAATGTTGGTAACCATATAATAATGAATGAGTTCGATTTTCAGTGTCATCGAAGAAGGAAGTCCGGAGTTATGTGCCTTTGAATTTGACAAATTTGCCGTTTTCGACTTTGTTTACACTTTAGCATCTACATTTATTGACCAATCAAGACAAAAAATGTCAACAATGTTGCTAACTATAAGCTGCTGAATGAATTAAATTTTCAGCTTGATCGGACCAGAAAAACCAGAGTTATTGGCCCTTGAATCTCACAAAATTGTCATTTTCAACTTTATTTTCACTTCAAAAAACACAAATATTGACCAATCAAGACTTAACTTGGTCACAATGTTGGTGACCATGAGATCTTATATGATTTCATTTTTTATATTGATCAGACTAAAAAAGCCAGAGTTGTGTGCCCTTGATGGTGACAATATTGCTAATTTCGTTTTTAATTTCACTCAAACAGCAATAAATATTGACCAATCAAAAAAACAACTAGGACATAAGGTTGGTGTATAAAGGTCTTAGAGATACCCTGCCAGTAATACCCGAAAGGGGAGTTGGGCAGTATATATAGATAGATAGATAGATAGAGAATATCTTTATCAGAACAGAGTTATGTGCCCTGGATTATGACAAAATTGATGTTTTTTATCGACTTGGTTTTCACTTTAACAGCCACAAATATTGATCATTAAAGATTAAGAATGCTGTTTTCAGCTGGATTATAATCTCGCATCTTAAGTTTCGTGTTCTTGTCTTAGAGATACCTAGGTCATGTAAAAGATGGGTCTTGTTCTGCATGGAGAAAATTTCAAACTTCTATCAGGTGAGCGATCCAGGGCCATCTTGGCCCTCTTGTTTGAGTTATTGCCCTTTGTTGTTTTTTCATACTTGAATCTTGTCCGGAGTATATCTCTAAAAGTATAATTGCTAGGATCATGAAACTTCATGGGTGTATAGATCTCACGAAGGGGGAGTGCAGTGCACAAGAATCATAACTCTACCTGGCCTATTTTTTGAGTTATTACCCTTTGTTGTTTTCATACTAGAATCTTGTCCGGATTATATCTCTAAAAGAAAATAGCTAGGATCATGAAACTTCATGGGTGTATAGATCTCATCAAAGGGGAATGCAGTGCAAAAGAACCATAATTCTAGCTGGCCTACTCTTTGAGTTATTGCCCTTTGTTATTTTTAGCTCACCTGAGCACGAAGTGCTCAAGGTGAGCTATTGTGGTCACTTTTTGTCCGTCGTCCGTCTGTCCGTCTGTCCGTCTGTCCGTCTGTCCGTCCGTCCGTCCACAATTTCTTGTTAACACTCTAGCATCTACAAATATAAGCCAATCTTGACCAAACCTGGTCAAAACATGTATGACCATAAGATCTCGGATGAGTTCGATTATGGGTCAGATCGAACCAGAAAGTCCGGAGTTATCTGCCCTTGAACGCGAAAAATAGCTAGTTTTGACATTGTTAACACTCTAGTATCTACAATTATTTATCAATCAAAACAAAACTTTGACACAATGTTGGTGACCATAAGATCTCGGATGAGTTTGATTTTCAGTCTGATCGGACCAGAAGGTCTTGAGTTATGTGCCCTTGAAATTGACAAAATTGACATTTTCGACTGTTTTCGACTTTGTTTACACTCTAACTTCTACAAATACTGACCAATCAAGACAAAACTTTGAGACAATGTTAGGAACCATAAGATCTTGTATGAGTATGATTTTCAGATTGATCGGATCAATAAGTCATGAGTTATACGCCCTTGAAATTGACAAAATTGCCGTTTTCGACTGTTTTTGACTTTGTTTACACTCTAGCATCTACAATTATTGACCAATCAAGACAAAACTTGATCACAATCTTAGGGACTATAAGATCATGTATGAGTTTGATTTTCAGATTGATCAGATCAAAAGGTCATGAGTTATACGCCCTTGAATTTGACAAAATTCCCGTTTTTGAATGTTTACGACTTTGTTTACACTTTAGAATCTACAATTATTGACCTATTAAGATGAAACTTTGACACAATGTTGGTGACCATAATTTCTTGGATGAGCTTGAACTTCAGTCTCGTCAGACTAGAAAGTCATGAGTTATATGCCCTTGAATTTGACAAAATTGATGTTTTCGATTGTTTCGGACTTTGTTTACACTTTAGCATCTACAATAATTGTTGACCAATCAAGAAGAAATTTGGACACAATGTTGCTGAACATAAGATCTTGCACCAGTTTGAATTAGCTTAATTAGAGTAGAATTTGCTGAGTTTGCTGAGCCCTTCAAATTGACAAATTTGCCGTTTTCGACTGTTTTTACTCTAACAACCACAAATAGCGACAAACCGAGACAAAATTTGGACGCAATGTTGTTAACATAAGTTTGTTTTCAGTCTTAAAGTCACAAGTAATTGATTTGAACAAATCTGTGGCTCATATCATCTTGGTTCAGGTGAGCGATATAGGACCATCATGGTCCTCTTGTTCATACTTCATTTTTGTCCAGGGCATATCTCGAAAAATATAATAGCTAGGACCATGAAACTTTTATCAATCTGCTTCCCCTGTCGACATAAAGCAGTGTTACGGGCGTATCTTGTGACAGTTTGACACCTTGTTGAGTTATTGCCTTTTGTTGTTTTTAGCCTTACATTCTTGTCCGGATCATTTCCAGGGTTCACCCTGGCTCCAAAAAAGTTGTCGCCATCACTTTCGCCAAATTCCAAAAGTTGGGGCCAAATCTCAAAAGTTGGAGCCAAATCAATGAAAGTAGGGGCCACGTTCCCCCCCACCCACTCAACCCTCTCGACGCCGGAAAATCAAATTCAATGTCAAAAGACATTCTTATCAGTTTGGAAAAGGAGAAAAGAAGATTATCTGGGTACCGATTAAATTTTGATTTAAATTATAGGAATCATGACGTTACTCGCTAACTTTTATTGTCTTCCAATGATTAACTTCACCGGGTTCCGTATTCTCGCGATAAAAAGGACGAAACAAAAGTCTAGTTAATTCCACATTTTTTACGCAAATTAACTTACCTGAAACATCGTACTTCAGCGACAGCCGTAACTACGACGATTTTAACAATTGATTGCTACAAGTTTGGCTTTGAACAACTCCATGTCGAGTGAAATTTTCGTAAGGTAAAGAATTAACTGAAGAAACTCGACCTGTCAATCAAGTTAAAACAATATCGGGAGTACTCGCCCACTATATGTAATGTGTTATGCACTATTGCACACGGCTATAGTAAACTACCCGAATCTTGTCTACTGTGTATTTATTGATTTTTCCCATCGCTTTGTTATTAGCTCACCTGAGCACGAAGTGCTCAAGGTGAGCTATTGTGGTCGCTCACCATCCGTCGTCCGTCCGTCCGTCCATCTGTCCGTCCGTTCACAATTTCTTCAAACATCTTCTCCTCCTGAACCATTGGGCCAATTTTGACCAAACTTGGCTGGAATGTTCCTTGGGTGCCCTTTTTCAAAACTTGTTCGTTAATTTTTGATTTTTCAAAAAATGTGGGCGTGGCAGGGTGGGGCTTAAAAATCCTAAGAAAATTATTTAAAAATCAACCACTGGGTCAATTTGAATCAAACTTGGCATGAATGTTCCTTGAGTGACTCTCTTCAAAATTTGTTTTCAAATTTTAAGATTAGTCAAAAAATGTGGGCGTGGCAGGGTGGGGCTTATCAGACTTACTAAGAAAGATAACCAATCAGTGAAGCCGTAAGACTTTTAGTGTTAAAGTTGCCTCCCTTGGTCTATTTTGATAAACTTGGATTTTATCTGATCAATGATCTAGACTTTCCAAGCTTAAGTAAACAAATGAGGATTTAATCTAGCTGTTATGGGTATGTTCAAAAATAATGAGGCAAGATTTCATTATTTTGATAAATTTTAGATGTTGAAATAGGACAAAATCTTTGTTTGCATCGTGAAAGAAAATGGTTCAAATGTTATAAATTACTAGGGCCGTGATGATAAGTGCAAATATAAATTCACAACTAAGGCTTTGCTTTAAACTTTTAGTTAAATTTTGTGAAGAAATTGACAGTTTTTGCTACCTTATTGGGGCCAAATAAATCATCTAATCAATGTTTTTTCATTCTTCCAAATAAAATAGGTAATATTCAAAGCTTGCAATGCCAAAAAACATTGCATAGCTATAAACAAAACTGAAAATTTGAGATTTTTAACTTTTTTTACCTACTTTTTTCAAATGTGCACCTCTAAAAGTTTTGTTTATGTTTGTCTGGAGTGGAGAAGGATTAAAAAACTCAATGTTTACTAAAATTTATGATATTCCTAAAAGAAAGACCAAGTTTCGTCAGTGTATGTCAAAAGTTGCTTCAGATATTGCTTGTTAAAAATGGTGCATAATATGGAGATATTTCGTACACTTGGGACAATTGATCAAGATAGGAACAATGATTCAAAAATTACACATATAAAAGCAACTATAACACACAAAATTAATATTATTTATACTTGGCATTGAAAAGCCATGTTCCCATTTTCAAATTATCAAACTTGCAGTTGTTCTAGGAAATCTTATAATTAATAACAAGAGCATCATGTTTTTTGAAATTTAAAAAAATGTATTCGTCTATCACTAAAGCTGACAACAGCATATAAGTGTAAATTTGAAAGTATTTACTGATCTTTATCCTAACTATAGATGCTAAAACAATTAAACACAAGGAAATCTTAAATCATTTTTTTTTCAAGAATAATACTTGTAAACCATGTTTGTACACTTGGGACATTTATGTATGGAAAGGCATTAAACACCTAATTTAAAAATAAATGTATCATCCTTTTGTGATTTAAAAATATCTCTGAAAATAATACAGATGGACTCACATACACATGGAATTGTGCTTTTTATTTAACCTTTGAAACATCTGGATGTTTGAATCATATATGAAAATCGACAAAAACAAAGGCACAGATCATCTATGAAATAATTGCCTGACTGACTAATGAGCACATTTGCTTAAAATTTGCTACTTACTAAATAGCACTTATTGTACTACCCCTCTTTTCTTATTTTTCTGACCCTTCTAAACCCCTTCCCTTGCTGTGCAGCCTGGATTGTGTCCAGATTGGTGGGAAACCCAGACTACAGGTTCTCTCTCAAACATCACATGATCAAGACTAAATTTCACATTTTTTTTCACAAGCCCCTGTTTCCCTTAATAAGATACTCAATCAGCATCCATCAATAGATTTTTAGTAATTAAGTTATTTAACAAGAACTTGTATATACATTTCTAAAAGTAAATACAAAGAAACAATTCTCTGTATGCTAAGCAAAAGGTGTATTGACCAAATACATGTCAATGTTCACAACAAAGGAGGTGCATCTCTGAATTGATTCCTCTGAGCTTGATTCTTTTCCAGGGAAAAGTTCTGATTGTTTGACTATCACAACAATGACTATCATGGACTTGCAGTTGCAGTTACTATAATGTTTGTCAAAATGATCTTGGAATGCTAGGTTAACTTATTAATGCCCCTTTGGAGTGTTAGAGTGGTACACATATATCTTTCATATGTTGCTCTAAAACATAGTTTGTTTTAATAACCAGTAAGAACTGCTCATGTCAGACTTTTCTTACAAGTATCCACAATCTACTTAAACAAAATATTGTTATTATTTTATGACTGAAAATTTCCTTTTGCAACTAAATGAATTCCACTTATACTTACATAGGTATGGGTTTTTCATGAGAAGAGGGTTCAGAACATCTACATATTTTATTCTAAACAAAGATAAGCCGAGCCCGGATAGCTCAGTCGGTTACGTCGGAGTCTGTCAATCCAGGGGTCTCGAGTTCGAACCCTGGCTCGGCCAGTATCCATTCTGACATTTGACAAAAGTCATTTGTCTCTCACCAATGGGTGTGAATCATCTATGTGAGAGAGCAGCTGGAGGCTCGGTTTGGATATTGTGGTTGTACTGGTGCGAGAAATGCCAGGAACCCACGGTTAGGTGCTCCAGCCGCCGCGATATGACCCTGGTAGTTGAAAACGGCGTAAAACCCCAATAAACTCAAACTCAAACTCTAAACAAAGATAGTGTTCTATAGAACCAAACTGTAATAGCAGCTCTTAAATGTAGACATTTTCTTAAATAATGATAATATCAATTATTTACACAGAAATATGCAATTTTTGGAGCTAAAAAAGAAAATACACGGACAAGTTTTTGTACTGATGACAAATTCTGATTTTTTTTGTCCCAAGTGTACAACAGTTAATTACCTTTATCAGTTGCATATAAATGCAAAATGGTTATATATTCTGTTGTAAAATTGATATAATTTGAGGAAGAGAATGTTGTTTTCTTTAATGGACACATTGTTTAGTCAAATATCATTAATTTTAGATACTTCTGGTTTATTTTACCTCTTACCTGAACTATCAGTATGAGATGTTTCAGCAATATTTTTTTTTCAAGCAACCAGAAATGACAAATTCAATGTTTCATGTGTAAATTTGTTCATTTCTGTAAATTAGTTAAAAAATGTGTGCCTGAAGCTAATGTAGTAAGAAATTAGAAGCTGTCAATCAAATGTGACAAAATTTCGTACACTTGGGACAACACAAGATCACATCTTGGACAAAAAGTACAGGCCACTATGGCATTAGGGTATATTACAACTTGTTCTGAGTGACCATATTGTGAATTTAAAAGTATAAAACTTTAAATAAATCATTTCTTGAAAAAAATATGTGAAATTTAAAGCAAAATGTACACTTGGGACAAATTCAGAGTGCATTAGGTATATGACTTATATTTATTGACTGTTACAGATTTTTACACCAAAACTTGGAAAACCTTGAAAAATAAACATATGTCTGCTGAAATGTGCAAGTTGTTCTTGTAAATATTCAATCACATTGTATTACTACACCTTTATTTGTAAACAATGACAAAATTAATGGCATGAAAATGACGAGCACCTCAATGCTTTTAACCTGTATAACAAGAAAACAAAATGTAAACAAACTTCGAAATTCCATTTTTCTGAACCTTAATATATCTGCCTACTTGATAAACAATGATAATTTAGTGGAATCCTTCACCTTTAAGTATAGTGAAGGGTTGAAGTTGAGGCTTAAGTTAAAATGTCACGCAAAAACAGTACACTTGGGACAATTTTGGGGTGTTTTTTCGGAATATCTTTTTACCTAAGTGAGATATCACAACGAAACTTTGCACTCAAGTTTGCCTCATGAAAACACATCTTTTAGACCTAAAAGCAATTCAGCGTTCTCCCCAGAGCCATAAGCCGTATCGGGACCGATGCGGCTTCAGAAGATTTGCCATTCTGCCGATACAGCTTTGAACCGCCGATACAGCTTAATTGTAATCCCGATACACCTTAATTTTACCCTTTAGAAAAGTGGTCATTATCTTCTTATCTACTTGTTAATTGCAGTACCTTTTGCCACTTACTGATAAGGTTTGTCACTGAAAGCAGTCGTGCGTAAACCAGGTGTTGCGGGGAACCAATGTATAAGTGGTAATATCGGTTCCCGGGTGTAGTGCTAACCCTTACTCCACCGATCTTATAAAAGTTTTAACGCCTGTAGACGCTCGATTAAAGTTGAAATTTGCTGAACAAAACATTGTATTTTTCTACCCGCAGATTTCTTATCTAGATCTTTCTGTAAATCAATGTAAGATATTTTATAATTTCGTCGATAATTAGATCTATGACCATTTTAAATATTAGTCTAGTACAATTTGTTTGCGACCTCTGGAACGTAAAACTGTAAAAATCCTTTTTTTCCAGTAGCTTCTCTACTTCTGACATAATTTTGGACATTCATTAGTTTCGTCTATCAAGTTGGATCACGCGTGATTGAGTCGGCAGACCTTAATATTTCATGACTACACAAAATTGATATCTATGCCTACATGTATGTGCAGACTGACAAATTTTGGTTTGACGAAAAAACAGGCATAAATCGAAAATGGCAAGTCTAGATTGGATAGATGTAGATCTAGATGTAAATTCTGATTAATAATTAGAATCGACATTGGTTAGAACAAAATATCAGTCGGGTAATTTCAAAGCCTCAAAGCTTTCTAGACGAAACCAACACTGAAAAGCAGCCACGGGAAT
>CAVMGG010000505.1:0-21562 GCA_963680895.1 Fragum sueziense
GACCGACATACAGACATGCCGACCGACATACCGACCGACAAACCAACAACATACTGACCGACCGACATACCGACCGACAACATACCGACCGACCGACATACCGACCGACATACCGGCGACTGACCGACCGACATACCGACGACTGACCGACGGACATACCGACGACTGACCGACCGACATACAAACCGACATACCGACGACTGACCGACATACCGACGACTGACCGACATACGGACCGACATACTGACGACCGACATACCGACCAACATATCGATGTCCGACCGACATACAGACATACCGACCAACATACCAACCGACATACCGACGACCGACATACCAACCGACACACCGACCGACAAAACGACGACATACCGACCGACCAACATACCAACGACAGACATACGACGACATACCGGCCGACCGACATACCGACATACCGACCGACATACCGACCGACCGACATACCGACCGACATACCGACCGACATACCGACGACCAACCGACCAACATACCGACCGACATACCGACAACCTACAGACCGACATACCAACGACTGACCGACATACGGACCGACATACCGACGACTGACATACCGACCAACATATCGATGTCCGACCGACATACAGACATACCGACCAACATACCAACCGACATACCGACGACCGACATACAAGCTGACACACCGACCGACAACATACCGACGACATACCAAGGATATACCAACCGACCGACATACCGACCGAAATACCGACCGACAAACCGATGACATACCGACCGACCGACATACCAACATATCGATGTCCGACCGACATAAGACATACCGACCAACATACCGACATATGTCGGTCATCGGTATGTCGGTCATCGGTATGTCGGACAGTCGGTATGTCGGTCATTGGTATGTCGGTCATCGGTATGTCGGTCGGTTTGTCGGTCGGTATGTCGTTGGTCGGTCGTCGGTATGTCGGTCGGTATGTCGGTTGGTCGCTATGTCGGTCGGTATGTTGGTTGGTCCGTATGTCGGTCAGTCGTCGGTATTTCTGTCGGTATGTCGGACAGTCGGTATGTCGGTCATCGGTATGTTGGTCATTGGTATGTCGGTCGTCGGTATGTCGGTCGTCGGTATGTCGGTCGTTGGTATGTCGGTCGGTCGGTCGGTATGTCGTCGGTTTGTCGGCCGGAATGTCGACTGTCATTGGTATGTCGGTCGGTTGTCGGTATGTCGGTCATCGGTATGTCGGTCGGTCGGTATGTCGTCGGTTTGTCTGTCGGTCGTCGGTTGGTCGGTATGTGGTTCGGTCGGTCGTCGGTATGTCGGTCGGTCAGTCATAGGTATGTCGGTCGGTCGTCGGTATATCGGTCGGTATGTCAATACAATATACAATACAATATTCCTTTATTATGCTCCCCGAAAAAATTTCGGGGGAGCATATAGTCGCCACGCTGTCCTTCCGTCCGTCCGTCCGTCCGTCCTTCCATCCGTCCGTCCACAGCCAGATCTCAGCATCCCTTGGACCAAATTGGATGAAACTTCACAGGTCAACTTCTGGGGTCAATCCCTAGGGACCTTTTTCTCCGTTTCTTGATTTGAGGCTGCGTCATGGAAAAAGGGGCCTTAATGTAAAAATTAGTTTTTCTCTAATTTCTCTTCATCTAATGGGCAGAATTTAATGAAATTTTGTACTTATGTGATGAATGAGATGTTCAAGACTATATTCTATAAATAATGTGTGTACAAAAAATCCGTCATGGGAAAAGGGGGCTTAATGTATGATAGTTTTTCTTTTGTGACAAACACTTATTCGGGGAGCATAATCCGTCTATGACGGCTCTTGTTTCACTCAGTTCCTGTACAGGAATACATGAGGTTAACGTATACAAATGTGTGAAGGGAAAAATACAATATATTGTTATGTATAAAATGAATATTTATAACGTCATTACCGTAACGATGCATACCCTCCCAAAAAATTCTCTCTTAGGGAATTTCGTCGGAGAGGATGCACCAGTCGGCTTCGAGTATGAGTATGAGTATACATACTTTGCTTATTTTTAAGACAATCGGTAAATCCCAGCACTGCTCGGACTGGCACATTCATTCCATACCGTTTTACTGTAAAAGCAAAACCGTACGTGAAAGAACATGCCACTCCGGGTTGGCTACACCGTGCGTACTTTTATGTACATGATACCACACTCCATACCGAAACGAAATGTATGGATATGGAATCATAATAATATAAATCTATATAATAATTGTCAAAGCATGCACATACGCTTGCATTAGATAAACCCTTTTCCAAACCACAAAATACCCCACTGATCCACATGGAGAAGAATCGTAAACAATTTTACAATATCTGTTATAAAGGTGGTATTTCGTAAGTTATGAGAGACAAAATGTTTTGGAAACGATGAAGGAAAATGAGAAAACAGTGTGATCGTCATGTTCTTCCTTTCCTCAGGATACCTCATAGTTCCAATTATTGTGGCAGTCCAGTATGGCATTGTTTGGGATAGGGTCAATCATTTCAAGCAATAAAATTAAAGTAATGAATTACAATCTGCTTTCAAACGTAGGCTTTCACAAACATTCTGGCATAAGGAGAATTTAACCGCTGATGTTGAATTCCCCAAATGTCACACTGCTTGTGTATGATATTTAACAGCGTTTTAATGCATCTACATGTACAAATTAACGCTAGAAATATAATTAGAATGTATATGCATTTGTACGCACGCTAATTTATACGAAGTATAGTAACATACATTATGTAGAGGGTTTACTCATACAACAATGATTCTTATGCACTTTCTAATTAATACAATTTTGATGAATTTGCATAAATTTATGAGTTCCTGAGTAGAGGTACTATTCATTAATAAACCAAACTGAATAACATTTGAATGTCTTAGATATTTCGGATGTATTAAAGATTTACGTTGTTTATCAAATAGTTTGCATTCAAATAAATAATGGTACTCATCGCCTATATAAGTTTTGCAGAGATTACATTTTCTATCATTGATATCTATATTTGTCCATCGTCCTTTTTCAATAGGAAGGCGGTGGTTATTTGTTCTGTACTTAATGAAGAATTTAAGAAGTGCAGGGGGAATTTCAGTCAAGTATTTTTCAAAACCAAATGCGTTTTTGAACAACTTATAGGTCGTGAGATTGTGTTCATTCTCTATTTTACTAAACCATGAGTTTATATATGTAGATATTTTAGTTTTTGTTGTACTGTAAGTTTGAGCCATCTTTGGTTAAAATTTAGTGGATTGTTCCAAACATTTATAAGACCAATTTTGATAAATATATTTTTGACATGGTTTTTAATCAATTGAATATCGGACAATTTTTGTTTTCCCGTTGATACTTTTCTTGTATACAATAATGAACTTTAAATAGGAGGGAGTTTGGTGTATATATCGAAACTTTTTTCCAAAATTGCACCATTCTAGTCTCAATGTCGATTGAGAGCGGATATATACCAGTTTCACCATAAACGATAGGATTCGGTGTTGATTTCTTAAGTTTCAAAATGTGTTTTAAAAATCGAAGTTGAACTTTTTCAAGAACGTCATTTTTGCCAAATCCTATTACTTCACATCCATACAATAGTATTGGTTTAACAGTTTTATCAAATAAATCTATTTGCATGTCTATAGGTAATGAAAGTTTCTTAATCTTACGTAATAGGCTATACATAGCACGTGTTGCTTGTTTGGCTAGTTCTTGTTTTGCTCTATGAAAATTTCCAGACCGACTGAATACGATGCCTAAATATTTATACTCGTTAACTACATTGATGGGTTCGTTATCGTATGTAAACTCATACTGTCTGTTTCTTCCTTTTGAAAAGATTACTATTTTTGATTTGTCATTGTTAACTTTTAGATGCCATTCTTTGCAGTAATTTTCATATAGATTTAAAGCATTTTGGAGATCGTCAGCACTATCACCGATTAGAACCGTATCGTCAGCGTATAATAGTAAGAAAATCTTCAAATAGTCGTTTACTGTTGTCATGATATGATCAGGTAGTGGCATGCTTATCCCATTGATAATATTAGAATTGCTGAAAAAGTCATGTAAGTCATTCAGGTAGAGGGAAAAAATTATCGGTGATAAATTTTCACCTTGTCTTACTCCAATATTACATGGAAATAGATTTGAACAAACACCATTTAGTCTTACACACGATTTTATATTTTCATACATACTTTTGATTAATCTAAAACATTTTCAATTTACTTTTGATTGGAGTAGTTTGTGCCAAATCCTTGATCTCCATACAGAATCAAATGCCTGTTTTAGGTCAATAAAAGCGCAGAATAATTTCTTTTTATTTTTAAAAGCTAATTGAACTAAGTTATGTAAAATGAATATGTTATCAGTGGTTGAAAATCCTTTTCTAAAACCTGATTGACAATCGTTTATAATATGTTCTGATTCAACAAATTTATGAATACGGGAATTTATGATGCTAGGAACCATAATCTTGCCGATGAAATTCTTGGAGTTATTTCCCTTTGTTGATTTTTACACTTAATTCTTAACCTTGCCTATATCTCATGTCCTTTTACACATACAGCCTTGATATCTCACACATAGATACCTCCTTTCAACATGGTTCACATTTAACCATGACCTTGGACCTTGTGACCTTGACCTTGGAGTTTGACCTACTTTAAAAAAATTAAACCCGGCATATATCTCATAACCTTTTACAAAAACAGCCTTGATATTTCACACATGGACACATCTTACCAAGACCTTTCACAATTGACCATGACCTTGGACTTTGTGACCTTGACCTTGGGGTTTGACCTACTTTTAAAAAACTTTAACCTGGCCAATATATCATGTCCTTTTACACATACAGCCTTGATATTTGACACACGGAAACCTCCGACCAAGACCTTTCACATACGACTATTACCTTGGACCATGTGGCCTTGACCTTGGAGTTTGACCTACTTTTAGAAAAATTAAACTGGGCCTTTATCTTATGTGCTATTACACATACAGCCTTGGTATTTCACACATGGACATATCTTACCAAGACCTTTCACATTTGACCATGACCTTGGACCTTGTGACCTTGACCTTTGACTTTGACCTACTTTAAAAAAAACTTTAACCTAGCCGATATATCAATTCCTTTTACACATACAGCCTTGATATTTGACAATTTGACACATGGACACCTACGACCAAGACCTTTCACATTTGACCATGACCTTGGCCTGTGTGACCTTGACCTTGGTGTTTGACCTACTTTAATAATACATTAACCTGGCCTATATTTCATGTCATTTTACATATACAGCCTTGATATTTCACGCATGGTCACTTCCAACCAAGATATTTCACTTTTGACCATGACCTTGGACCTTGACAATACAATACAATACAATATTCTTTATTACGTAATTAGGCCTCTGGCCCACAATACAAGTATTACATTTACAAAACAACATATACAATTACAGTAATGTGCAAAATTATACCAATTCCATCAGTTTTGTCACATAAAAAGACACGTTCTTGATCGTATTCGAATTTTGACTACTAAATATAGAATTCAAATTTTCTCTAGTTGGTCTTCCCTTATACCAGGATAATAAATATAAATCTCTAATTTCTTTGTATTTTTCACAAATAAAGAATGCATGGAATTCGTCATCTAGAATTAATTCATTTTTGATTGAGAAGCAATAAATACATACTCTATCTTCTCTAGTTACACCGAAGTGCCTACCTATTTCAATATTAGTTTGTGATTTGAACATCTAAATCGAGATAGTGAGCGTTTATGATAAGGGTGTATATCCAATGTAATATATTTTTCAACATTCAATAAACTTTTAAAATTTTTATAAAAATCACATCTGGAAGAATTGTTTATATCACTGTGCCATGTTTGCATGGCAACGTCTTTAAGTCTTTGTTTAAAAATTTTGATAAAATGAGATGTATCGCCAATTTCTTGTGATATCCAAACTACACCAAATCCGTAAGTGAATAAAAACTGTCTAATTTTTGAAACCCAATTTATTCTTCCTAGCTCATCATATCGTTTTAGCATATTGTAACAATTTTTTGGGTATCTCCTGGGATTCATTTCTATAAGTCTCAACCAGTACTTAACAAATTTTATATGGTAATGATAGGCAACAGGCAATCTGCCACATTCTCCAAGAGCCATAGCATTATTAACAGTAGCACTAAGGCCAAGATAATCCTTGCAATACTTAAACTGAATGTGCTCAATAGTTTCTGAATACTCATAACCCCAGATTTCTGCTCCGTAAGAAAGTATAGGAATAACCATTGTGTCAAAAATTTTAAAATATTCTCTGTATGAAAATTTGCCAAAAGGTTTCTGAAACTTATAAATTTGGAAAATACTTTTACGAGCCTGTGCAGCAAGTTTCCTTTTAGCCATGTTCCATGATAATTTCGGGGTAAACAATAAGCCCATATATTTATAAACTGACGTAATTCTAACAGGTTCACCTCTAAATATCCACTTTTCGCTATCCCGTAAAGGTCCCCCGTTTCGAAAAACAATAATTTCTGATTTTTTGTAAATTTACTTGCATACCAGTCTCAGTACAGAATTCATCAATTACGTTAAGTTGCCTTTGAAGATTTACTGCTGTATCAGCGCAATTTGCAACGTCATCTGCGAACATTATGCATATTATATCAGCTATATCATTTGTAATAAAGATGCCCCTTTCACATTTGGCAGTTAAAGCCGTGTATAATTGGTTAATAAAGATATTAAATATTGTCGTAGAGCACGAATCGCCTTGCTTTAAACCTACATTACATGAAATTTGAGTGGTTAACTTTTGGCCTATTTTAACTGAAGCGTTTAAATTTGAATACATTGCTATAAGTGTCTTATACATTTTTCCTTGGATACCTTTTTTGTTTAAGCATTGGAATACTTTATCATGGCTTAGGGAATCAAATGCCTTCTTAAAGTCTATATAAAGAACATAGAATCTTCCACCAGGATGTGATAAATATTTCTGTATCATACTTTGTAAGCAAAAGATGTTATCAATGGCTGAGTATCCTGTTCTAAACCCAGATTGCATTTCATCGATGATTTCGAATTTATTTGTCCATTTTACAAGGCGATCGTTAATGATTATTGTAAATATTTTATAAAAGACATTTAAAAGAGAAATGCCCCGGTAGTTTGCAGGGTCACTTCTAGAGCCTGATTTATGGACCGGCATTAAAATCGTTTCTGACCATAGACTTGGAAAAATTCCAGTACTAAAAATTTTGTTGAAAAGAAGAACCAAAGTTGGTGAAATCAGATGAATTGTTGATTTATAAAACTCTGCAGGAATCCCATCACTTCCACTAGCCTTATTACTTTTCAGCTTTTTAATACTGCTCTTGACTTCCGCTAATGTAATATCAGTGTTTAAGACAATATCCATTTCATTGTTATAATAAAGAGGGTTCTCATTAATAGAAGGAACACTTCCCATTGTGTTATCGAAAAGTAATGAGTCAAAATATCTCAACCATTCATGTGCAGGAATTGGATTTATTAACTGTTTCTTTAGAGATACACTTGTGTTTGTTTTTAAGATAGACCAAAATAGTTTAGGGTTGTTACAAGATTCTGATAATGTTTGGCGCCTTTTACACTGGAAAGCGATTTTTTTCTTTCGACAAAGTGCTTTAAATTTGTTATTTTCAATTTTAAAATCTGAAAGATCTCTTCTATCATTTGATAGTCGGAATTTTCTTAACAGATAGAACTTTCTTTTCTTAACAGAGTTGCACTGTGTATCCCACCATTCAGGTTGTGCATCTTTAGATGAATTTTGAGCCCGCTTATTTACAAACATATTTACAGCAGAATCTTTATACAAACCAAGTATCTTACAAACAACATCATTAATATTATCTATTCTCTTTAGATTTTCTTCTTCTTTATAAAAGTTATCTGAGAAAGCTTTGATGAAAACATCTTTTCGATCTTCTCTCCATCGATACTGGTCATAATCAGACAATGTGTTTTCATTAAAATCATTACTATTGACATTTACATGAGACAAATCTTTAAAGTTAAGTTTACATAAAACTGGAAAATGATCAGACTGATCTTTATCTTCAATATGAAAATAATTGATAAAGGGAAATAACTCTGGTGAGATTATATGATAATCTACCAAACTACATCCGTTATTAGAAAAACAAGTATAATGCCCTACCGCGTCATCAGAAACACGCCCATTTACAATATGGATACTATGAGTACAACAAAGATCAATCAATGATTTGCCAAATGTATTAAGTTTATCCTTATCCCGTGTGTTTCGTGACATATCGAAAGTATCGACAACATAGTCAACATCTGTGTTGAATACAAAATCGAGTGTGTCACTCGGTATATAATCGAGTAAATCACTTGTTCTTGCATTCAAGTCTCCCGCTAAATAAAACAGGCATTCAGGATATTCGCTTTTTACGTCAGCAATTTTATTTTCAAGTAACAAAATACCATTACTTTCATCTTGGTTCCTATAAATAGGCGAATTTTCTGGTGAAACATATGTTATGAACAAAATGATATCATTTTTAACATCATAAATATTTGAACTAATGTGAAGAACAACGCAGTCAGTAAAATGACAATATATACGTTTAACAAAATTGTTCAAGATTAACTTTTCTTTAACAAATACTCCAACTCCTCCACTATTTCTGAAACTAGAATTATTTTTCTGTCTTATGCTATCAAAATAAATATAATCATTCAAAAAGTCAGAAAATTCATCTTTTCTTCGGCTCCAGGTTTCTAAAATACCAATAATGTCAAAATCTGATAAATATTTTTTAACACTTTGATCATTTTCAAATTTAGACAGTCCGGCTATATTCCAGGTTAATATCGAAAGAGTGGCATTTGGTAAAGAGTTAATTTGTATTGGGCCTTGGCCACACCGCTATTCGTCACCGCTAGCTCCGCCCCCAGAATAGTCCTCGTCTACTGAAACGCTTGATTGACGCTGTCTCGTGCTATCACGTGTACTAGCTGGCTTATTAATCCTTTTACTAGTATGACCAATCTTATAAATTTTGTCGTTGATTTCATCATATTTGAAAATTTCGTTTTCTATGATTAATTTGTCAAATTTTAACACAGCGTACAATTCCTCCTCTCTGGCCTCCTTTAATCGTTTCCCAAGCTTATATCTACAATGTTTAACCCTGTCCGTAAAATCTTCTTGAACAAAATAGGGGGTATCTTTCAATTTTTCCTTGGCTGATCTTAGTATCTGATCCCGATCCTTATATTTAGAGAATTTCACAACAATGGGCGAACTATCCGGATCTCTTGATCTGACTCTGTGGGCTCTCTCGATTTCAACGTTATCAAGTTCTGGCCGATCCAAATCAAATCTAATAAAATGTCTTATCTTCCTTTCTGTTTCATCCCATGACTCTGTTTTTGACCCAGGAATACCGTTAAACCTAAGGTTATTTCTACGTGAATGTCCCTCGAGCGAATCAACTTTACTATTTAGCTGGTCTAGTTTAATCTTGATTTCAACATTTTCCTCTCGAAGGGCTTGATTTTCAGATTTTAATTGTTCAATTGAGGTTGAAATACCTTCCATTTTACTGTTAATAGATGCTAAGTTCGTATTAAAATCTTGCCTCATATCACGTAGATATGCCATGATATCTGTTTCGGACGCTGTAGGTTTAGGCTGGGCTCCGGAGCTTCGGGTTTGGGGTCGATTTTTCTGAAGTGCTTGCAACTGTGGGGTCGTACCTGTTTTACGTGGCTCTGATCGTGTTGCAGGAGGAGACGCCGTTACTTCTGCGAAGGATAACGTGGTTTGTCGTTGAGTACGGGTTTCTGTAGTCGGCCCGGGGTTTAGTTCCACGTCACCACATGTCAATAACAAAGCGGACAAAATCACCGCAACCTTCAAAACGTTCATAAATCGCCTCCTAACGCTTCTTGGGACTATCAGCGTCTTCATTTTGTTACGTACTCTCAATGGCATCGAGAACCCACCAATACGCTGTCTATACGTCTGTATGTCAACGCCCATTTTGAATTTTTTCTTTAATTTTCGACCGTGACAAAAATAATGTCCGCCATTACCAAGGGCACATCACTCAACCTTGGAGTTTGACCTACTTTTAAAAAACTTAAACTAGGCATATATCTCATGTCCTGTAACCTATACAGTCTCAATATTTCACACATGGACACCTCCTACCAAGACATTTCACATTTGACCATGACCTTGGCCTGTGTGACCTTGACCTTTGATTTTTACATACTTTTAGAAATCTTTAACCTAGCCTTTATCTTATGTCCTATTACACCTACAGCCTTGATATTTCACACATAGACACTTCCTACCAAGACCTTTCACATTTGACCATGACCTTGAATATTGCAACCTTGACCTTGGAGTTTGACCTACTTTTAAAAAGACTGAAACCAGGCATATATATCATGTCCTTTTACACCTACAGCCTTGATGATTTACACATAGACACCTCCAACCAAGACCTTTCCTATTTGACCATGACCTTGACCTTGGCATTTGGCCTACTTTTGAAAACTTTAACCTGGCCTATGTTTCATTTTACTTTTACATATACAGCTTTGATATTTCACACATAGACACCTCCTACCAATACCTTTCATATTTGACCATGACCTTGGACCTTGTTAACTTGACCTTGGACTTTGACCTACATCAAATGTAGGCCCTTGAGGGGGCATATATGTTTTACAAACATCTCTTGTTGTAAATTGGGTTAATTATTCCTGTTGCCCACGAAGTTGGGAAAACCCCCGATTCTAAAATTAGATTGAACAGGTTAACATACACGTCAGCGAAAAGTGGGTAACTTGTTTTTAAATGTCCATTTACAATATTATCAATTCCGCACGATTTATTATTAGAGAGTTGTTTAATAGCCTTTTCTATTTCTTCTTTTGAAATTCGTCCATTTATTATTGAATTGTCATTTGTCCCGTCGTCGTTGGTAGTAAGGTGGTCTGCATTTGCATCGTCTTCACCAGAATTTAAGTTTTTAAAATAGTCGTAGAAATCGTTAATACTACATTCACTGGTTTGAGTTTTAGAATTTTCGCTATTAAGAATTTTCCAAAATTTTCTAGGGTTGTTACTTTTAGTATGTTTAAGGACATATCCTCCAGTTGTTACTGCGCAACTTACTGCGCATATCCTAAATAACGAAATAAAGCTGTTTCAGTAATTGGCCTTTTCAGCAAATGTATTTCTTACATTTAGTTAATGTTTGGTTGATAAATGACAAGACCCTTTTCGGTTATTTCAATTTTCTCTGTTTGGTCAATTAAAGTGTAATAGTACTCGGATGGTACATTTCGCTTTCTGTTACGCGTTCAAATGTGGCGTTAAAGATAGGAAACGGAGCAACAAAAGTAACGTGGTGTCTTTATGAGATAGTCCGCTTCAGATGGACACAAAAGATGACAC
The DNA here is from genome assembly GCA_963680895.1 of Fragum sueziense. Taxonomy (NCBI): domain Eukaryota; kingdom Metazoa; phylum Mollusca; class Bivalvia; order Cardiida; family Cardiidae; genus Fragum; species Fragum sueziense. The sequence goes on from CAVMGG010000505.1 coordinate 11,539, forward strand.
GTTTTATTGTCTAAAGCTGGTAATAAGGAAGAAAATGAATAAAAGTAGTGAAACAATTTCGGACAGAGCTGTAAAAAGTAAACCAAATTTTACTTATAACTAAGAAAAACGCTTGGTTTGATATATTTTTCTTTTTTTGTTTTTGTAGGTATGACCAAACACTATGTCTATACCAAAAAAGAAAAAATTCTTACCGCTGGAATATTTTTTATTATCAGAAACGTTGCGAAAAAAGAGCAATTTCAGCTACTTTTGAAATAATGTTTTACTAAAAATTTCAAAATCATCACTAAACTTTCCCAAATTGATACTCATTTATACAGAATAAAACATATTGAACACAATGAAGGCTTATTTGTGTAATCCTAGTCATCTCGAACACCTTTTTTGTGGGTATTTAAGTGACACCTCATTTTTGCAATTTTAGACAAGAGTAGTCTCCATTGAAATTCAATAACTTTTTAATTCGCTTGGTGACATATAGTTTTTAAGTCATTTTTTTACTTCTCATATATTTAAATATCAGTACAGAAAAAATAAAAAAAATCTTACCGTGGGAAATAAATGGAGGATCTGTCCTTAAGTCGTTTTATTGTTTTATTTCTGTCAATATTGAAATATTTGGACAGTGTCATTTTATAATTTTTTTAACATGTTTTAAGATTTGATTTGTTATTTTCTATTTTGCGGAGTTTGTACTTAAATTTGGCTCGGTGAAAGTTTTTTCGGGCTTTCACGCAGTCACCTTTGAACCATTTTGGTTTTACTGGGCCGTTATTATTGTGTACTTCACAGTCAATGTTATTTGGGGCTGTGCTGTATTTTCCAAATGTGATATCAGCTGTATCTGTAAAGACATGTCCTAAAGAATCAATTAATGTGTCCATTTCGTGTTGTTCTAAAACGTCTGTATCATATAATTGTAGTATATTTTGTAAAACATCGTCTACTTTTTGTATGTTAATATTTTGATTATATTGCACAGACTTTGATGCGTCCCAAACTTTAATTCGAGGCTCACTTTGGTCTTTGCAAGTGCATATCGAATTTGTTTTAAAATGCATTTCGAGTGCAACGGGTTTGTGCACATCTGAGAGCATAGGACAAAAATCTAAAACATTCAATTCTTTTATAAATGTGAACAATCGAGAATTACTAACGAAATAATCGACAACGCTTACACTTTTCGATGTCGTACCACCCGAGTAATCCCCTTTTGTTCTGCCGTTTAGAATAAAAAGATCGTTTTCCTGTAAAAATTCGAGCATCTGATAACCGAAGTTATTTATTGATGAATCGGAGTTTCTACGGTCAATTTTGACGTTTGTATCTAAGAAATTATTCATTTCTTTGTTATATTCGTCTATTAGCTCATTTGAGTTAATTGTTTCAAAAATGTATGCGTCTAATTCTATAAAATCTGCGTTATTTTTGGTTCGTGAGTTAAAGTCACCAAACAGTAGCGTATTAGTGAACATATTGTCATTATTTAACATGTTTAATTCGGATCGTATCGACCCATAGGGATCATCGACGGAGTACGGCGAACTCTCTGGTGGTATATAGAATACACCACAGAGGGTATCGCCGCACCCCGTCAATTTATTGGATATATAAAACCAAATCGCTAATTTACTATCACTATTTAAAATATGTACATATTTAGCTATAGTACTTTTGACTAATAGACCTATTTCACCTGATTTTCTGTTTGTCATCACGCGTCTATTATTTTTATAAAATAAGTATCCATCAACATTTATGAAGTATGTATCGTCAATCTTTGTCTCTTGTAATCCAACTATATCATATTTGTTGATAGTATTTAGAAAATCGGGACATTTAAGTTTACTAAGTAAACCACAAGTGTTAAGGGTGAGAAATTTCAAACTACGCTCGCTCTGGTCAATTTCACTGATCTGTTCATTTTGTAGTGACGCGTCAATAGGATTGTTTTTACAGTGTATTGGTTTGTCGCTTAAAACACGTGGAGGTCGTGACTCCCCCGCACATTCCTAGACACTGTCTGGACCCCCGCGGCGTCTATTCTCGTGCTGTCTGCTGTCGTGATCGGCGCTATGCTTTGGTCGTCTTCGATTGTTGACGTGGAGTACATTGAGTTCATATGCACTTCATTTCGATGAGTGAACATTGGCGTAGATTGCATGTTAGGCGGTGAGCCGAGCCTATACTTTTTATTCGCATCCTCGTTTAACGGCGAAGTTGCTTTTTGCGGGGATAATTATGGATCGTTCGTTTTCGCCCAGAATTTCGAAGCGATTTGATACTGTTATGTTTTGACCTAACCCAGTACGATTTTGTTGTTCAGGCCATGTTTTGCCTTTTGCGTTCTGTCGTCTGTTTCGGTTTGATCCCGATGTATTAGTACTGTATCCACCAGCATGCCTTTGATTTGTTGGTGCACTATAATACGGCGTGCCGTTTACGAGAAGTTTGTCTCGAATGAGCACCACTTTATTCTCTGTATTCTTCTTAAGCTCTCTCATAACTGGATAAAGTTCTCTTCTTCTCTGTTCTATTTCGTACGGATATTGTTCTCTTACGGAGTATCCATTTCTCTCTTTATTGAGGTTAAAAGATGCCTTGCGTATTTTTTCGCGATCAGTATATCGTTCAAATTTTGCTATGATTGGTCTATCAACGAGTTTTCCTTTGTTGTATTTCTTTCTACCTAGACGGTGGACTCTGTCAAAAATTATATTGTCGAGCGTTTCTCTATCATCGTAAAGGACATTTTCGGCCAAGAATTCGCGAAGAATATTTTCGGTGTTTTCATCCGACTCCTCTTCAATCCCAAAGAATATCAGATTCTCTTGCATAGATCGCGTTTTTAGTTCTAGCAAGTCTTCTTTCAATTGGTTATGGCTTTCGTTCATCTGTTGGAGCTCTTGTTGTAAATGAGTGTTGGTGACTAGGAGGTCGTTAATTTGTTCATCGGAGTGCTTCCTAGAATCTACCAGTTCGTCATAGAAGGCGCTAATGGTCTCGCATGACTTTTCCATTTCACCTATTTTCGAATTCATCGAGTCATTTTCGGCTTTTAATTTGCTTATATCAACTTGGACCCCCTTAACAATATCCTCTATCAGCGTCAGTTTCGAGACGCTGTTTTCGATGGCTGACATTCTATTTAGCATATTTGCACTGGTCGCTTTTGTTTGCTGGAGCTCGTTCTTAATTTCCAGGAACATATTATATATCCCTTTGTTACTCATGTCTCCTTGAGACTCTTCTTGGGTATTATTCACTTCTTGGCTGTTAGTTTTATTTTTGTCTGAGCTAGCACTAGAATTTTTGTCTTTCTCTTTGTTTTGAGTCTGAGAACCTTGACATTGACCGCGCCCACTCATTTTCTTTTGTGTTCAGGTTAAACAGTTAAACAGTTTTATACGTATATTCTCGTGTAGCTTCGTATAAACACTAATACCACGGGCTAGGTTGGGTAACTGAGTTACGTTCGTTTCTCCCTGTTCTAACGGTGTAACTGTTCATGTATATAACTGTTTATAACTGTTCTGTAGAACTTGACTAACCTGTCTTTCCTCTTGTCTGTTCTGTTATGTGTAGTTGGTGTGTATATGGATAGCATATAGAAAATGTCGGACACCTTGTTTAAATTGTACTCACTCAGATTTGATGAGATCCTTCAAAGTCCACAAACTTAGTCCATTTTTGCCATTTAAACTCACAATTAGTTACTTAAGTCCATTTTGATACTACATGTATTGATATATTTGAAAACAATATTATCCCATATATTGTCCATAATTGTTTATTAATGAAGAGCGATTTTTCCCTGTCCACACTGGTCAAATATCACGTTTTCGGACAGTCGGTATGTCGGTCATCGCTATGTCTGTCATTGGTATGTCGGTCGGTATGTCAGTCGGTCATCGGTATGTCGGTCGGTATGTCGGTCAGTCGTCGGTTTGTCGGTGTGTCGGTTGGTATGTCGGTCGATATGTCGGTCTTCTATGTCGGTCGGTTGGTATATTGGTCGGTATGTCGGTCGGTCGGTTGGTATGTCGGTCGGTATGTCAGTCGGTCGTCGGTATGTCGGTCGGTATGTCGTCGGTTTGTCAGTCGGTAGGTCGGTCGTCGGTATGTCGGTCGGTCTTCGGTATTTCGGTCGGTATGTCGGACAGTCGGTATGTCGGTCATCGGTATGTAGGTCATTGATGTGTCGGTCGGTATGTCGGTCGTCGGTATGTCGGTCGGTCGGTATGTCTTCGGTTTGTCGGTCGGTCGTCGGTATGTCGGTCGGTATGTCGGACAGTCAGTATGTCGGTCATCGGTATGTCGGTCATTGGTATGTCGGTCGGTATGTCGGTCATCGGTTTGTCGGTCGTCGGTATGTCGGTCGGTCGGTATGTCTTCGGTTTGTCGGTCGTCGGTATGTCGGTCGGTATGTCGGACAGTCGGTATGTCGGTCATTGGTATGTCGGTCGTCGGTATGTCGGTCGGTTTGTCGGTCGGTATGTCGTCAGTTTGTCGGTCGATATGTCGTCGGTCGGTCGTCGGTATGTCGGTCGGACAGTCGGTATGTCGGTCATTGGTATGTCGAACGTCGGTATATCGGTCGGTTTGTCGGTCGGTATGTTGTCGGTTTGTCGGTCGGTATGTCGTCGGTATGTCGGTCGGTATGTCGGTTGGTCAGTATGTCGGTTGGTATGTTGGTTGGTATGTCGGTCGGTATTTCGGTCGGTATGTCGGACAGTCGGTATGTCGGTCATCGGTATGTCGGTCATTGGTATGTCGGTCGGTATGTCGGTCGTCGGTATGTCGGTCGTTGGTATGTCGGTCGGTATGTCGTCGGTTTCTCGGTCATTATGTCGACTGTCATTGGTATGTCGGTCGGTATGTCGGTCGTTGGTTTGTCGGTCATCGGTATGTCGGTCGGTCGGTCGGTATGCCGTCGGTTTGTCGGTCAGTCGGTCGTCGGTAGGTCAGTCGGTCGGTATGTCATTTGGTCGGTCGTCGGTATGTCAGTCGGTCGGTCGTCGGTATGTCGGTTGGTCGGTCGGTATGTCGGACAGTCTGTATGTCGGTCATCGCTATGTCTCTCATTGGTATGTCGGTCGGTATGTCGGTCAGTCATCGGTTTGTCGGTGTGTTGGTTGATATGTCGGTCGGTATGTCGGTCTTATATGTCGGTCGGTCGGTATATTGGTGGGTATGTCGGTCGGTCAGTATGTCGGTCGGTATGTCGATTGGTCGGTCGTCGGTATGTCAGTCGGTATGTCGGTCGGTCGGTATGTCGTCGGTTTGTCGGTCGGAAGGTCAGTCGTCATTATGTCGGTCGGTATGTCCGCTATGTCGGTCATCGGTATGTCGGTCATTGGTATGTCGGTCATTGGTATGTCAGTCGGTCGGTATGTCGGTCGGTCGTCGTTATGTCGGTCGGTATGTCGGACAGTCGGTATGTCGGTCATTGGTATGTCGATCGGTATGTCGGTCGGTCGGTCATCAGTATGTCGGTCGGTATGTCGGTCGGTCGGTATGTCGTCGGTCGGTCGTCGGTATGTCGGTCGGTATGTCGGTCGTTGGTTTGTCGGTCGGTCGGTCGTCGGTCGGTCGTCGGTATGTCGGTCGGTCGGTATGTCGGTCGGTCGGTCGTCGGTATGTCGGTCGGTATGTCGGATAGGCGGTATATCAGTCATCGGTATGTCTGTCATTGGTATGTCGGTCGGTATGTCGGTCGGTCATCGGTATGTCGGTTGGTATGTCGGTCAGTCGTCGGTTTGTCGGTCGTCGGTGTGTCGGTTGGTATGTCGGTCGGTATGTCGGTCTTCTATGTCGGTCGGTCGGTTTATCGGTCGGTATGTCGGTCGGTCGTCGGTATGTCGGTCGGTATGTCGGTCGTTGGTATGTCGGTCGGTATGTCGGTCGGTATGTCGGTCGGTCAGTATGTTGTCGGTTTGTTGGTCGGTGTGTTGGTTGGTATGTCAGTCGTCAGTATGTCGGTCGGTATGTCGGTTGGTCAGTATGTTGTCGGTTTGTTGGTCGGTGTGTCTGTTGGTATGTCGGTCGGTATGTCGGTCGGTCGGTCGTCCGTATGTCCGTCGTCGGTATGTCGGTTGTCGGTATGTCGGTCGGTATGTCGGTCGTCGGTTTGTCGGTTGGTATGTCAGTCGGTCGGTATTTCGTCGATCGGTATGTCGGTCGGTATGTCGGTTGGTCAGTATGTCGTCGGTTTGTTGGTTGGTATGTTGGTCGGTATGTTGGCCGGTATGTCGGTCAGTATGTCGGTCGGTCGGTCGTTGGTATGTCGGTCGGTATGTCGGTCGTTGGTATGTCGGTCGGTCGGTATGTCAGTCCGTCGGTATGTCGTTGGTTTGTCGGTCGGTGTGTCATTTTGTATGTCGGTCGTCGGTATGTCAGTCGGTATGTTGGTCGGTATGTCTGTATGTCGGTCGGACATCGATATGTTGGTCGGTATGTCGGTCGTCGGTATGTCGGTCCGTACGTCGGTCAGTCGTCGGTATGTTGGTTGGTATGTCGGTCGATCGGTCGGTCGGTATGTCGATCGGTATGTCGGTCGGTCGGTCATTGGTATGTCGGTCGGTATGTCGGTCGGTCGTCGGTATGTCAGTCGGTCGGTATGTCGTCGGTTTGTTGGTCGGTAGGTCGGTTGTCGGTATGTCGGTCGGTATGTCTGCTATGTCGGTCATCGGTATGTCGGTCATTGGTATGTCGGTCGGTATGTCGGTCGGTCGGTATGTCGTTCGGTCGTCGGTATGTCGGTCAGTATGTCGGACAGTCGGTATGTCAGTCATTGGTATGTCGGTCTGTATGTCGGTCTTCGGTTTGTCGATCGGTGTGTCTGTTGGTATGTCGGTCGTCGGTAAGTCGGTCGTTGGTATGTCGGTCGTTGGTATGTCGGTCGGTATGTAGGTCGGTTTGTCGGTCGGTATGTCTGTTGTCGGTATGTCGTCGGTTTGTCGGTCGGTATGTCGGTATGTCGGTCGGTCGGTATGTCGGTCGGTCGGTCGTCGGTGTGTCGGTTGGTATGTCGGTCGGTCAGTTTGTCGGTCAGTCGGTTTGTTGGTCGGTGTGTCGGTTTGTATGTCGGTCGTCAGTATGTCAGTCGGTATGTTGGTCGGTATGTCTGTATGTCAGTCGGACATCGATATGTTGGTCGCTATGTCGGACGTTGGTATGTCGGTCGTTGGTATGTCGGTCCGTATGTCAGTCAGTCGTCGGTATGTCGGTCGGTATGTCAGTCGGTCAGTATGTCGGTCAGTATGTCGGTCGGTCGGTCATCGGTATGTCGGTCGGTATGTCGGTCGGTCGTCGGTATGTCAGTCGGTATGTCGGTCGGTCGGTATGTCGTCGGTTTGTTGGTCGGTAGGTCGGTCGTTGGTATGTCGGTAGGTATGTCTGCTATGTTGGTCATCGGTATGTCGGTCGGTATGTCGGTCGGTTGGTATGTCGGTCGATCGTCGGTATGTCGGTCGGTTTGTCGGACAATCGGTATGTCGGTCATTGGTATGTCGGTCGGTATGTCTGTCGTCGGTATGTCGGTCGGTATGTCGTCGGTTTGTCGGTCGGTATGTCGGTCGGTATGTCGTTGGTCGGTCGTCGGTATGTCGGTCGGTCGGTATGTCAGTCCGTCGGTATGTCGTTGGTTTGTCGGTCGGTTTGTCATTTTGTATGTCGGTCGTCGGTATGTCAGTCGGTATGTTGATCGGTATGTCTGTATGTCGGTCAGACATCGATATGTTGGTCGGTATGTCGGTCGTCGGTATGTCGGTCGTCGGTATGTCGGTCCGTACGTCGGTCAGTTGTCGGTATGTTGGTCGGTATGTCGGTCTATCGGTCGGTCGGTATGTCGGTCGGTATGTCGGTCGGTAGGTCATTGGTATGTCGGTCGGTATGTCGGTCGGTATGTCGGTCGGTCAGTATGTCGTCGGTTTGTTGGTCGGTAGGTCGGTTGTCAGTATGTCGGTCGGTATGTCTGCTATGTCGGTCATCGGTATGTCGGTCATTGGTATGTCGGTCGGTATGTCGGTCGGTCGGTATGTCGTTCGGTCGTCGGTATGTCGGTCAGTATGTCGGACAGTCGGTATGTCAGTCATTGGTATGTCGGTCTGTATGTCGGTCTTCGGTTTGTCGATTGGTGTGTCTGTTGGTATGTCGGTCGTCGGTAAGTCGGTCGTTGGTATGTCGGTCGGTATGTAGGTCGGTTTGTCGGTCGGTATGTCGGTTGTCGGTATGTCGTCGGTTTGTCGGTCGGTATGTTGGTATGTCGGTCGGTCGGTATGTTGGTCGGTCGGTCGTCGGTGTGTCGGTCGGTATGTCGGTCGTCGATATGTCGGTCGGTCGGTTTGTTGGTCGGTGTGTCGGTTTGTATGTCGGTCGTCAGTATGTCAGTCGGTATGTTGGTCGGTGTGTCTGTATGTCAGTCGGACATCAATATGTTGGTCGCTATGTCGGTCGTTGGTATGTCGGTCTTTGGTATGTCGGTCCGTATGTCGGTCAGTCGTCGGTATGTCGGTCGGTATGTCAGTCGGTCAGTATATAGGTCAGTATGTCGGTCGGTCGGTCATCGGTATGTCGGTCGGTATGTCGGTCGGTCGTCGGTATGTCAGTCGGTATGTCGGTCGGTCGGTATGTCGTCGGTTTGTTGGTCGGTAGGTCGGTCGTCGGTATGTCGGTAGGTATGTCTGCTATGTTGGTCATCGGTATGTCGGTCGGTATGTCGGTCGGTCGGTATGTCGGTCGATCGTCGGTATGTCGGTCGGTTTGTCGGACAGTCGGTATGTCGGTCATTGGTATGTCGGTCGGTATGTCGGTCGTCGGTATGTCGGTCGGTATGTCGTCGGTTTGTCGGTCGGTATGTCGGTCGGTATGTCGTTGGTCGGTCGTCGGTATGTCGGGCGGTATATCGGTTTGTGGGTATGTCGGTCGGTATGTCGGTCGGTCTGTATGTCGGTCGGTCTGTCGTCGGCATGTCGGAGAGTCGGTATGTCGGAGAGTTTGTATGTCGGTCATCGGTATGTCAGTCATTGGTATGTTGGTCGGTATGTCGGTCGGTCATTGGTATGTCGGTCGGTATGTCGGTCAGTCGTCGGTTTGTCGGTCGTCGGTGTGTCGGTTGGTATGTCGGTCGGTATGTCGGTCTTCTATGTGGGTCGGTGGGTATGTGGGTCGGTATGTTGGTCGGTCGTCGGTATGTCGGTCGGTCGGTATGTCGGTCGGTATGTCGGTTGGTTTGTCAGTCGGTGTGTCGGTTGGTATGTCGGTCGTCGGTATGTTGGTCGGTATGTCGGTTGGTCGGTATGTCGTCAGTTTGTCGGTCGGTGTGTCTGTTGGTATGTTGGTCGTCGGTATGTCGGTTGGTATGTCGGTCGGTATGTCGGTCGGTCGGTATGTCGGTCGGTCGGTCGTCGGTATGTCGGTCGGTATGTCGGACAGTCGGTATGTCGGTCATTGGTATGTCGGTCATTGGTATGTCGGTCTGTATGTTGGTCGTCGGTATGTCGGTCGGTTTGTCGGTCGGTCGGTATGTCGGTCGGTCGGTTTGTCGTAGGTTTGTCGGTATGTCGGTCGATCGGTATGTCGGTCGGTCGGTCGGTCGGTCGGTCGGTCGGTCGGTCGGTCGGTCGGTCGGTCGGTCGGTCGGTCAGTCAGTCAGTCAGTCAGTCAGTCAGTCAGTCAAGTCAGTCAAGTCAGTCAAGTCAGTCAAGTCAGTCAGGCCAATCAGTCATTCAGTCAGGTCAGTCAGTAAGTTAGTCAGTCAGTAAGTCAGTCGGTCGGTCGGTCGGGTCGGGTCGGGTCGGGTCGGGTCGGGTCGGGTCGGGTCGGGTCGGGTCGGGTCGGGTCGGGTCAGTCAGTCAGTCAGTCAGTCAGTCAGTCAGTCAGTCAGTCAGTCAGTCAGTCAGTCAGTCAGTCAGTCAGTCAGTCAAGTCAGTCAAGTCAGTCAGTCAGTCAGTCAGTCAGTCAGTCAGTCAGTCAGTCAGTCAAGTCAGTCAAGTCAGTCAAGTCAGTCAAGTCAGTCAGG
>CAVMGG010000506.1:0-38726 GCA_963680895.1 Fragum sueziense
TGAGAGTTGCACCGCGTATTTTGGCGGATGGGCGGAGGCGGTCGCCGGAGGCGTTTGGAAACGGGCCTTTTTTCGGTGAGTCAGTGAAATCATCCATCTCTTTTGAATTCTTGCATACTTGCCGACAAAAACGGTTGAAATTACCTCCCTTGCATATGAACGTAGAGTAAAATGATATTATTTGTGAATTATTTTCTACTTGAAGCTTAACCCATTACCAAACGGCAAAAAAATTGGACTAGTCCAAATTCAAAGAAGTTGCAGACGACAATTTTAAGTGCCTGAAATTTAAAATGTTTTGGTCTTTCGGGGTAGAAAACATTGTGGGAAATGAAGAAATTGACAGGACACTTGTTGTTTACCAAGGGGTAAATGGTAAGCCTAAGAATTTCACTTCACTTCAGGCCGAAGGCAGTCGGGGGATCTTGTTGCGTGGAGAGCCGGGAACTATGTCTGTGGCATTCGTTAGCATCCTGCGGTGCAGTCATGAGGTTCTGTGTTTAGACCCGTGTGTGAGAGTTGCACCGCGTATTTTGGCGGATGGGCGGAGGCGGTCGCCGGAGGCGTTTGGAAACGGGCCTTTTTTCGGTGAGTCAGTGAAATCATCCATCTCTTTTGAATTCTTGCATACTTGCCGACAAAAACGGTTGAAATTACCTCCCTTGCATATGAACGTAGAGTAAAATGATATTATTTGTGAATTATTTTCTACTTGAAGCTTAACCCATTACCAAACGGCAAAAAAATTGGACTAGTCCAAATTCAAAGAAGTTGCAGACGACAATTTTAAGTGCCTGAAATTTAAAATGTTTTGGTCTTTCGGGTAGAAAACATTGTGGGAAATGAAGAAATTGACAGGACACTTGTTGTTTACCAAGGGGTAAATGGTAAGCCTAAGAATTTCACTTCACTTCAGGCCGAAGGCAGTCGGGGGATCTTGTTGCGTGGAGAGCCGGGAACTATGTCTGTGGCATTCGTTAGCATCCTGCGGTGCAGTCATGAGGTTCTGTGTTTAGACCCGTGTGTGAGAGTTGCACCGCGTATTTTGGCGGATGGGCGGAGGCGGTCGCCGGAGGCGTTTGGAAACGGGCCTTTTTTCGGTGAGTCAGTGAAATCATCCATCTCTTTTGAATTCTTGCATACTTGCCGACAAAAACGGTTGAAATTACCTCCCTTGCATATGAACGTAGAGTAAAATGATATTATTTGTGAATTATTTTCTACTTGAAGCTTAACCCATTACCAAACGGCAAAAAAATTGGACTAGTCCAAATTCAAAGAAGTTGCAGACGACAATTTTAAGTGCCTGAAATTTAAAATGTTTTGGTCTTTCGGGGTAGAAAACATTGTGGGAAATGAAGAAATTGACAGGACACTTGTTGTTTACCAAGGGGTAAATGGTAAGCCTAAGAATTTCACTTCACTTCAGGCCGAAGGCAGTCGGGGGATCTTGTTGCGTGGAGAGCCGGGAACTATGTCTGTGGCATTCGTTAGCATCCTGCGGTGCAGTCATGAGGTTCTGTGTTTAGACCCGTGTGTGAGAGTTGCACCGCGTATTTTGGCGGATGGGCGGAGGCGGTCGCCGGAGGCGTTTGGAAACGGGCCTTTTTTCGGTGAGTCAGTGAAATCATCCATCTCTTTTGAATTCTTGCATACTTGCCGACAAAAACGGTTGAAATTACCTCCCTTGCATATGAACGTAGAGTAAAATGATATTATTTGTGAATTATTTTCTACTTGAAGCTTAACCCATTACCAAACGGCAAAAAAATTGGACTAGTCCAAATTCAAAGAAGTTGCAGACGACAATTTTAAGTGCCTGAAATTTAAAATGTTTTGGTCTTTCGGGGTAGAAAACATTGTGGGAAATGAAGAAATTGACAGGACACTTGTTGTTTACCAAGGGGTAAATGGTAAGCCTAAGAATTTCACTTCACTTCAGGCCGAAGGCAGTCGGGGGATCTTGTTGCGTGGAGAGCCGGGAACTATGTCTGTGGCATTCGTTAGCATCCTGCGGTGCAGTCATGAGGTTCTGTGTTTAGACCCGTGTGTGAGAGTTGCACCGCGTATTTTGGCGGATGGGCGGAGGCGGTCGCCGGAGGCGTTTGGAAACGGGCCTTTTTTCGGTGAGTCAGTGAAATCATCCATCTCTTTTGAATTCTTGCATACTTGCCGACAAAAACGGTTGAAATTACCTCCCTTGCATATGAACGTAGAGTAAAATGATATTATTTGTGAATTATTTTCTACTTGAAGCTTAACCCATTACCAAACGGCAAAAAAATTGGACTAGTCCAAATTCAAAGAAGTTGCAGACGACAATTTTAAGTGCCTGAAATTTAAAATGTTTTGGTCTTTCGGGGTAGAAAACATTGTGGGAAATGAAGAAATTGACAGGACACTTGTTGTTTACCAAGGGGTAAATGGTAAGCCTAAGAATTTCACTTCACTTCAGGCCGAAGGCAGTCGGGGGATCTTGTTGCGTGGAGAGCCGGGAACTATGTCTGTGGCATTCGTTAGCATCCTGCGGTGCAGTCATGAGGTTCTGTGTTTAGACCCGTGTGTGAGAGTTGCACCGCGTATTTTGGCGGATGGCGGAGGCGGTCGCCGGAGGCGTTTGGAAACGGGCCTTTTTTCGGTGAGTCAGTGAAATCATCCATCTCTTTTGAATTCTTGCATACTTGCCGACAAAAACGGTTGAAATTACCTCCCTTGCATATGAACGTAGAGTAAAATGATATTATTTGTGAATTATTTTCTACTTGAAGCTTAACCCATTACCAAACGGCAAAAAAATTGGACTAGTCCAAATTCAAAGAAGTTGCAGACGACAATTTTAAGTGCCTGAAATTTAAAATGTTTTGGTCTTTCGGGGTAGAAAACATTGTGGGAAATGAAGAAATTGACAGGACACTTGTTGTTTACCAAGGGGTAAATGGTAAGCCTAAGAATTTCACTTCACTTCAGGCCGAAGGCAGTCGGGGGATCTTGTTGCGTGGAGAGCCGGGAACTATGTCTGTGGCATTCGTTAGCATCCTGCGGTGCAGTCATGAGGTTCTGTGTTTAGACCCGTGTGTGAGAGTTGCACCGCGTATTTTGGCGGATGGGCGGAGGCGGTCGCCGGAGGCGTTTGGAAACGGGCCTTTTTTCGGTGAGTCAGTGAAATCATCCATCTCTTTTGAATTCTTGCATACTTGCCGACAAAAACGGTTGAAATTACCTCCCTTGCATATGAACGTAGAGTAAAATGATATTATTTGTGAATTATTTTCTACTTGAAGCTTAACCCATTACCAAACGGCAAAAAAATTGGACTAGTCCAAATTCAAAGAAGTTGCAGACGACAATTTTAAGTGCCTGAAATTTAAAATGTTTTGGTCTTTCGGGGTAGAAAACATTGTGGGAAATGAAGAAATTGACAGGACACTTGTTGTTTACCAAGGGGTAAATGGTAAGCCTAAGAATTTCACTTCACTTCAGGCCGAAGGCAGTCGGGGGATCTTGTTGCGTGGAGAGCCGGGAACTATGTCTGTGGCATTCGTTAGCATCCTGCGGTGCAGTCATGAGGTTCTGTGTTTAGACCCGTGTGTGAGAGTTGCACCGCGTATTTTGGCGGATGGGCGGAGGCGGTCGCCGGAGGCGTTTGGAAACGGGCCTTTTTTCGGTGAGTCAGTGAAATCATCCATCTCTTTTGAATTCTTGCATACTTGCCGACAAAAACGGTTGAAATTACCTCCCTTGCATATGAACGTAGAGTAAAATGATATTATTTGTGAATTATTTTCTACTTGAAGCTTAACCCATTACCAAACGGCAAAAAAATTGGACTAGTCCAAATTCAAAGAAGTTGCAGACGACAATTTTAAGTGCCTGAAATTTAAAATGTTTTGGTCTTTCGGGGTAGAAAACATTGTGGGAAATGAAGAAATTGACAGGACACTTGTTGTTTACCAAGGGGTAAATGGTAAGCCTAAGAATTTCACTTCACTTCAGGCCGAAGGCAGTCGGGGGATCTTGTTGCGTGGAGAGCCGGGAACTATGTCTGTGGCATTCGTTAGCATCCTGCGGTGCAGTCATGAGGTTCTGTGTTTAGACCCGTGTGTGAGAGTTGCACCGCGTATTTTGGCGGATGGGCGGAGGCGGTCGCCGGAGGCGTTTGGAAACGGGCCTTTTTTCGGTGAGTCAGTGAAATCATCCATCTCTTTTGAATTCTTGCATACTTGCCGACAAAAACGGTTGAAATTACCTCCCTTGCATATGAACGTAGAGTAAAATGATATTATTTGTGAATTATTTTCTACTTGAAGCTTAACCCATTACCAAACGGCAAAAAAATTGGACTAGTCCAAATTCAAAGAAGTTGCAGACGACAATTTTAAGTGCCTGAAATTTAAAATGTTTTGGTCTTTCGGGGTAGAAAACATTGTGGGAAATGAAGAAATTGACAGGACACTTGTTGTTTACCAAGGGGTAAATGGTAAGCCTAAGAATTTCACTTCACTTCAGGCCGAAGGCAGTCGGGGGATCTTGTTGCGTGGAGAGCCGGGAACTATGTCTGTGGCATTCGTTAGCATCCTGCGGTGCAGTCATGAGGTTCTGTGTTTAGACCCGTGTGTGAGAGTTGCACCGCGTATTTTGGCGGATGGGCGGAGGCGGTCGCCGGAGGCGTTTGGAAACGGGCCTTTTTTCGGTGAGTCAGTGAAATCATCCATCTCTTTTGAATTCTTGCATACTTGCCGACAAAAACGGTTGAAATTACCTCCCTTGCATATGAACGTAGAGTAAAATGATATTATTTGTGAATTATTTTCTACTTGAAGCTTAACCCATTACCAAACGGCAAAAAAATTGGACTAGTCCAAATTCAAAGAAGTTGCAGACGACAATTTTAAGTGCCTGAAATTTAAAATGTTTTGGTCTTTCGGGGTAGAAAACATTGTGGGAAATGAAGAAATTGACAGGACACTTGTTGTTTACCAAGGGGTAAATGGTAAGCCTAAGAATTTCACTTCACTTCAGGCCGAAGGCAGTCGGGGGATCTTGTTGCGTGGAGAGCCGGGAACTATGTCTGTGGCATTCGTTAGCATCCTGCGGTGCAGTCATGAGGTTCTGTGTTTAGACCCGTGTGTGAGAGTTGCACCGCGTATTTTGGCGGATGGGCGGAGGCGGTCGCCGGAGGCATTTGGAAACGGGCCTTTTTTCGGTGAGTCAGTGAAATCATCCATCTCTTTTGAATTCTTGCATACTTGCCGACAAAAACGGTTGAAATTACCTCCCTTGCATATGAACGTAGAGTAAAATGATATTATTTGTGAATTATTTTCTACTTGAAGCTTAACCCATTACCAAACGGCAAAAAAATTGGACTAGTCCAAATTCAAAGAAGTTGCAGACGACAATTTTAAGTGCCTGAAATTTAAAATGTTTTGGTCTTTCGGGGTAGAAAACATTGTGGGAAATGAAGAAATTGACAGGACACTTGTTGTTTACCAAGGGGTAAATGGTAAGCCTAAGAATTTCACTTCACTTCAGGCCGAAGGCAGTCGGGGGATCTTGTTGCGTGGAGAGCCGGGAACTATGTCTGTGGCATTCGTTAGCATCCTGCGGTGCAGTCATGAGGTTCTGTGTTTAGACCCGTGTGTGAGAGTTGCACCGCGTATTTTGGCGGATGGGCGGAGGCGGTCGCCGGAGGCGTTTGGAAACGGGCCTTTTTTCGGTGAGTCAGTGAAATCATCCATCTCTTTTGAATTCTTGCATACTTGCCGACAAAAACGGTTGAAATTACCTCCCTTGCATATGAACGTAGAGTAAAATGATATTATTTGTGAATTATTTTCTACTTGAAGCTTAACCCATTACCAAACGGCAAAAAAATTGGACTAGTCCAAATTCAAAGAAGTTGCAGACGACAATTTTAAGTGCCTGAAATTTAAAATGTTTTGGTCTTTCGGGGTAGAAAACATTGTGGGAAATGAAGAAATTGACAGGACACTTGTTGTTTACCAAGGGGTAAATGGTAAGCCTAAGAATTTCACTTCACTTCAGGCCGAAGGCAGTCGGGGGATCTTGTTGCGTGGAGAGCCGGGAACTATGTCTGTGGCATTCGTTAGCATCCTGCGGTGCAGTCATGAGGTTCTGTGTTTAGACCCGTGTGTGAGAGTTGCACCGCGTATTTTGGCGGATGGGCGGAGGCGGTCGCCGGAGGCGTTTGGAAACGGGCCTTTTTTCGGTGAGTCAGTGAAATCATCCATCTCTTTTGAATTCTTGCATACTTGCCGACAAAAACGGTTGAAATTACCTCCCTTGCATATGAACGTAGAGTAAAATGATATTATTTGTGAATTATTTTCTACTTGAAGCTTAACCCATTACCAAACGGCAAAAAAATTGGACTAGTCCAAATTCAAAGAAGTTGCAGACGACAATTTTAAGTGCCTGAAATTTAAAATGTTTTGGTCTTTCGGGATAGAAAACATTGTGGGAAATGAAGAAATTGACAGGACACTTGTTGTTTACCAAGGGGTAAATGGTAAGCCTAAGAATTTCACTTCACTTCAGGCCGAAGGCAGTCGGGGGATCTTGTTGCGTGGAGAGCCGGGAACTATGTCTGTGGCATTCGTTAGCATCCTGCGGTGCAGTCATGAGGTTCTGTGTTTAGACCCGTGTGTGAGAGTTGCACCGCGTATTTTGGCGGATGGGCGGAGGCGGTCGCCGGAGGCGTTTGGAAACGGGCCTTTTTTCGGTGAGTCAGTGAAATCATCCATCTCTTTTGAATTCTTGCATACTTGCCGACAAAAACGGTTGAAATTACCTCCCTTGCATATGAACGTAGAGTAAAATGATATTATTTGTGAATTATTTTCTACTTGAAGCTTAACCCATTACCAAACGGCAAAAAAATTGGACTAGTCCAAATTCAAAGAAGTTGCAGACGACAATTTTAAGTGCCTGAAATTTAAAATGTTTTGGTCTTTCGGGGTAGAAAACATTGTGGGAAATGAAGAAATTGACAGGACACTTGTTGTTTACCAAGGGGTAAATGGTAAGCCTAAGAATTTCACTTCACTTCAGGCCGAAGGCAGTCGGGGGATCTTGTTGCGTGGAGAGCCGGGAACTATGTCTGTGGCATTCGTTAGCATCCTGCGGTGCAGTCATGAGGTTCTGTGTTTAGACCCGTGTGTGAGAGTTGCACCGCGTATTTTGGCGGATGGGCGGAGGCGGTCGCCGGAGGCGTTTGGAAACGGGCCTTTTTTCGGTGAGTCAGTGAAATCATCCATCTCTTTTGAATTCTTGCATACTTGCCGACAAAAACGGTTGAAATTACCTCCCTTGCATATGAACGTAGAGTAAAATGATATTATTTGTGAATTATTTTCTACTTGAAGCTTAACCCATTACAAAACGGCAAAAAAATTGGACTAGTCCAAATTCAAAGAAGTTGCAGACGACAATTTTAAGTGCCTGAAATTTAAAATGTTTTGGTCTTTCGGGGTAGAAAACATTGTGGGAAATGAAGAAATTGACAGGACACTTGTTGTTTACCAAGGGGTAAATGGTAAGCCTAAGAATTTCACTTCACTTCAGGCCGAAGGCAGTCGGGGGATCTTGTTGCGTGGAGAGCCGGGAACTATGTCTGTGGCATTCGTTAGCATCCTGCGGTGCAGTCATGAGGTTCTGTGTTTAGACCCGTGTGTGAGAGTTGCACCGCGTATTTTGGCGGATGGGCGGAGGCGGTCGCCGGAGGCGTTTGGAAACGGGCCTTTTTTCGGTGAGTCAGTGAAATCATCCATCTCTTTTGAATTCTTGCATACTTGCCGACAAAAACGGTTGAAATTACCTCCCTTGCATATGAACGTAGAGTAAAATGATATTATTTGTGAATTATTTTCTACTTGAAGCTTAACCCATTACCAAACGGCAAAAAAATTGGACTAGTCCAAATTCAAAGAAGTTGCAGACGACAATTTTAAGTGCCTGAAATTTAAAATGTTTTGGTCTTTCGGGGTAGAAAACATTGTGGGAAATGAAGAAATTGACAGGACACTTGTTGTTTACCAAGGGGTAAATGGTAAGCCTAAGAATTTCACTTCACTTCAGGCCGAAGGCAGTCGGGGGATCTTGTTGCGTGGAGAGCCGGGAACTATGTCTGTGGCATTCGTTAGCATCCTGCGGTGCAGTCATGAGGTTCTGTGTTTAGACCCGTGTGTGAGAGTTGCACCGCGTATTTTGGCGGATGGGCGGAGGCGGTCGCCGGAGGCGTTTGGAAACGGGCCTTTTTTCGGTGAGTCAGTGAAATCATCCATCTCTTTTGAATTCTTGCATACTTGCCGACAAAAACGGTTGAAATTACCTCCCTTGCATATGAACGTAGAGTAAAATGATATTATTTGTGAATTATTTTCTACTTGAAGCTTAACCCATTACCAAACGGCAAAAAAATTGGACTAGTCCAAATTCAAAGAAGTTGCAGACGACAATTTTAAGTGCCTGAAATTTAAAATGTTTTGGTCTTTCGGGGTAGAAAACATTGTGGGAAATGAAGAAATTGACAGGACACTTGTTGTTTACCAAGGGGTAAATGGTAAGCCTAAGAATTTCACTTCACTTCAGGCTGAAGGCAGTCGGGGGATCTTGTTGCGTGGAGAGCCGGGAACTATGTCTGTGGCATTCGTTAGCATCCTGCGGTGCAGTCATGAGGTTCTGTGTTTAGACCCATGTGTGAGAGTTGCACCGCGTATTTTGGCGGATGGGCGGAGGCGGTCGCCGGAGGCGTTTGGAAACGGGCCTTTTTTCGGTGAGTCAGTGAAATCATCCATCTCTTTTGAATTCTTGCATACTTGCCGACAAAAACGGTTGAAATTACCTCCCTTGCATATGAACGTAGAGTAAAATGATATTATTTGTGAATTATTTTCTACTTGAAGCTTAACCCATTACCAAACGGCAAAAAAATTGGACTAGTCCAAATTCAAAGAAGTTGCAGACGACAATTTTAAGTGCCTGAAATTTAAAATGTTTTGGTCTTTCGGGGTAGAAAACATTGTGGGAAATGAAGAAATTGACAGGACACTTGTTGTTTACCAAGGGGTAAATGGTAAGCCTAAGAATTTCACTTCACTTCAGGCCGAAGGCAGTCGGGGGATCTTGTTGCGTGGAGAGCCGGGAACTATGTCTGTGGCATTCGTTAGCATCCTGCGGTGCAGTCATGAGGTTCTGTGTTTAGACCCGTGTGTGAGAGTTGCACCGCGTATTTTGGCGGATGGGCGGAGGCGGTCGCCGGAGGCGTTTGGAAACGGGCCTTTTTTCGGTGAGTCAGTGAAATCATCCATCTCTTTTGAATTCTTGCATACTTGCCGACAAAAACGGTTGAAATTACCTCCCTTGCATATGAACATAGAGTAAAATGATATTATTTGTGAATTATTTTCTACTTGAAGCTTAACCCATTACCAAACGGCAAAAAAATTGGACTAGTCCAAATTCAAAGAAGTTGCAGATGACAATTTTAAGTGCCTGAAATTTAAAATGTTTTGGTCTTTCGGGGTAGAAAACATTGTGGGAAATGAAGAAATTGACAGGACACTTGTTGTTTACCAAGGGGTAAATGGTAAGCCTAAGAATTTCACTTCACTTCAGGCCGAAGGCAGTCGGGGGATCTTGTTGCGTGGAGAGCCGGGAACTATGTCTGTGGCATTCGTTAGCATCCTGCGGTGCAGTCATGAGGTTCTGTGTTTAGACCCGTGTGTGAGAGTTGCACCGCGTATTTTGGCGGATGGGCGGAGGCGGTCGCCGGAGGCATTTGGAAACGGGCCTTTTTTCGGTGAGTCAGTGAAATCATCCATCTCTTTTGAATTCTTGCATACTTGCCGACAAAAACGGTTGAAATTACCTCCCTTGCATATGAACGTAGAGTAAAATGATATTATTTGTGAATTATTTTCTACTTGAAGCTTAACCCATTACCAAACGGCAAAAAAATTGGACTAGTCCAAATTCAAAGAAGTTGCAGACGACAATTTTAAGTGCCTGAAATTTAAAATGTTTTGGTCTTTCGGGGTAGAAAACATTGTGGGAAATGAAGAAATTGACAGGACACTTGTTGTTTACCAAGGGGTAAATGGTAAGCCTAAGAATTTCACTTCACTTCAGGCCGAAGGCAGTCGGGGGATCTTGTTGCGTGGAGAGCCGGGAACTATGTCTGTGGCATTCGTTAGCATCCTGCGGTGCAGTCATGAGGTTCTGTGTTTAGACCCGTGTGTGAGAGTTGCACCGCGTATTTTGGCGGATGGGCGGAGGCGGTCGCCGGAGGCATTTGGAAACGGGCCTTTTTTCGGTGAGTCAGTGAAATCATCCATCTCTTTTGAATTCTTGCATACTTGCCGACAAAAACGGTTGAAATTACCTCCCTTGCATATGAACGTAGAGTAAAATGATATTATTTGTGAATTATTTTCTACTTGAAGCTTAACCCATTACCAAACGGCAAAAAAATTGGACTAGTCCAAATTCAAAGAAGTTGCAGACGACAATTTTAAGTGCCTGAAATTTAAAATGTTTTGGTCTTTCGGGGTAGAAAACATTGTGGGAAATGAAGAAATTGACAGGACACTTGTTGTTTACCAAGGGGTAAATGGTAAGCCTAAGAATTTCACTTCACTTCAGGCCGAAGGCAGTCGGGGGATCTTGTTGCGTGGAGAGCCGGGAACTATGTCTGTGGCATTCGTTAGCATCCTGCGGTGCAGTCATGAGGTTCTGTGTTTAGACCCGTGTGTGAGAGTTGCACCGCGTATTTTGGCGGATGGGCGGAGGCGGTCGCCGGAGGCGTTTGGAAACGGGCCTTTTTTCGGTGAGTCAGTGAAATCATCCATCTCTTTTGAATTCTTGCATACTTGCCGACAAAAACGGTTGAAATTACCTCCCTTGCATATGAACGTAGAGTAAAATGATATTATTTGTGAATTATTTTCTACTTGAAGCTTAACCCATTACCAAACGGCAAAAAAATTGGACTAGTCCAAATTCAAAGAAGTTGCAGACGACAATTTTAAGTGCCTGAAATTTAAAATGTTTTGGTCTTTCGGGGTAGAAAACATTGTGGGAAATGAAGAAATTGACAGGACACTTGTTGTTTACCAAGGGGTAAATGGTAAGCCTAAGAATTTCACTTCACTTCAGGCCGAAGGCAGTCGGGGGATCTTGTTGCGTGGAGAGCCGGGAACTATGTCTGTGGCATTCGTTAGCATCCTGCGGTGCAGTCATGAGGTTCTGTGTTTAGACCCGTGTGTGAGAGTTGCACCGCGTATTTTGGCGGATGGGCGGAGGCGGTCGCCGGAGGCGTTTGGAAACGGGCCTTTTTTCGGTGAGTCAGTGAAATCATCCATCTCTTTTGAATTCTTGCATACTTGCCGACAAAAACGGTTGAAATTACCTCCCTTGCATATGAACGTAGAGTAAAATGATATTATTTGTGAATTATTTTCTACTTGAAGCTTAACCCATTACCAAACGGCAAAAAAATTGGACTAGTCCAAATTCAAAGAAGTTGCAGACGACAATTTTAAGTGCCTGAAATTTAAAATGTTTTGGTCTTTCGGGGTAGAAAACATTGTGGGAAATGAAGAAATTGACAGGACACTTGTTGTTTACCAAGGGGTAAATGGTAAGCCTAAGAATTTCACTTCACTTCAGGCCGAAGGCAGTCGGGGGATCTTGTTGCGTGGAGAGCCGGGAACTATGTCTGTGGCATTCGTTAGCATCCTGCGGTGCAGTCATGAGGTTCTGTGTTTAGACCCGTGTGTGAGAGTTGCACCGCGTATTTTGGCGGATGGGCGGAGGCGGTCGCCGGAGGCGTTTGGAAACGGGCCTTTTTTCGGTGAGTCAGTGAAATCATCCATCTCTTTTGAATTCTTGCATACTTGCCGACAAAAACGGTTGAAATTACCTCCCTTGCATATGAACGTAGAGTAAAATGATATTATTTGTGAATTATTTTCTACTTGAAGCTTAACCCATTACCAAACGGCAAAAAAATTGGACTAGTCCAAATTCAAAGAAGTTGCAGACGACAATTTTAAGTGCCTGAAATTTAAAATGTTTTGGTCTTTCGGGGTAGAAAACATTGTGGGAAATGAAGAAATTGACAGGACACTTGTTGTTTACCAAGGGGTAAATGGTAAGCCTAAGAATTTCACTTCACTTCAGGCCGAAGGCAGTCGGGGGATCTTGTTGCGTGGAGAGCCGGGAACTATGTCTGTGGCATTCGTTAGCATCCTGCGGTGCAGTCATGAGGTTCTGTGTTTAGACCCGTGTGTGAGAGTTGCACCGCGTATTTTGGCGGATGGGCGGAGGCGGTCGCCGGAGGCGTTTGGAAACGGGCCTTTTTTCGGTGAGTCAGTGAAATCATCCATCTCTTTTGAATTCTTGCATACTTGCCGACAAAAACGGTTGAAATTACCTCCCTTGCATATGAACGTAGAGTAAAATGATATTATTTGTGAATTATTTTCTACTTGAAGCTTAACCCATTACCAAACGGCAAAAAAATTGGACTAGTCCAAATTCAAAGAAGTTGCAGACGACAATTTTAAGTGCCTGAAATTTAAAATGTTTTGGTCTTTCGGGGTAGAAAACATTGTGGGAAATGAAGAAATTGACAGGACACTTGTTGTTTACCAAGGGGTAAATGGTAAGCCTAAGAATTTCACTTCACTTCAGGCCGAAGGCAGTCGGGGGATCTTGTTGCGTGGAGAGCCGGGAACTATGTCTGTGGCATTCGTTAGCATCCTGCGGTGCAGTCATGAGGTTCTGTGTTTAGACCCGTGTGTGAGAGTTGCACCGCGTATTTTGGCGGATGGGCGGAGGCGGTCGCCGGAGGCGTTTGGAAACGGGCCTTTTTTCGGTGAGTCAGTGAAATCATCCATCTCTTTTGAATTCTTGCATACTTGCCGACAAAAACGGTTGAAATTACCTCCCTTGCATATGAACGTAGAGTAAAATGATATTATTTGTGAATTATTTTCTACTTGAAGCTTAACCCATTACCAAACGGCAAAAAAATTGGACTAGTCCAAATTCAAAGAAGTTGCAGACGACAATTTTAAGTGCCTGAAATTTAAAATGTTTTGGTCTTTCGGGGTAGAAAACATTGTGGGAAATGAAGAAATTGACAGGACACTTGTTGTTTACCAAGGGGTAAATGGTAAGCCTAAGAATTTCACTTCACTTCAGGCCGAAGGCAGTCGGGGGATCTTGTTGCGTGGAGAGCCGGGAACTATGTCTGTGGCATTCGTTAGCATCCTGCGGTGCAGTCATGAGGTTCTGTGTTTAGACCCGTGTGTGAGAGTTGCACCGCGTATTTTGGCGGATGGGCGGAGGCGGTCGCCGGAGGCGTTTGGAAACGGGCCTTTTTTCGGTGAGTCAGTGAAATCATCCATCTCTTTGGAATTCTTGCATACTTGCCGACAAAAACGGTTGAAATTACCTCCCTTGCATATGAACGTAGAGTAAAATGATATTATTTGTGAATTATTTTCTACTTGAAGCTTAACCCATTACCAAACGGCAAAAAAATTGGACTAGTCCAAATTCAAAGAAGTTGCAGACGACAATTTTAAGTGCCTGAAATTTAAAATGTTTTGGTCTTTCGGGGTAGAAAACATTGTGGGAAATGAAGAAATTGACAGGACACTTGTTGTTTACCAAGGGGTAAATGGTAAGCCTAAGAATTTCACTTCACTTCAGGCCGAAGGCAGTCGGGGGATCTTGTTGCGTGGAGAGCCGGGAACTATGTCTGTGGCATTCGTTAGCATCCTGCGGTGCAGTCATGAGGTTCTGTGTTTAGACCCGTGTGTGAGAGTTGCACCGCGTATTTTGGCGGATGGGCGGAGGCGGTCGCCGGAGGCGTTTGGAAACGGGCCTTTTTTCGGTGAGTCAGTGAAATCATCCATCTCTTTTGAATTCTTGCATACTTGCCGACAAAAACGGTTGAAATTACCTCCCTTGCATATGAACGTAGAGTAAAATGATATTATTTGTGAATTATTTTCTACTTGAAGCTTAACCCATTACCAAACGGCAAAAAAATTGGACTAGTCCAAATTCAAAGAAGTTGCAGACGACAATTTTAAGTGCCTGAAATTTAAAATGTTTTGGTCTTTCGGGGTAGAAAACATTGTGGGAAATGAAGAAATTGACAGGACACTTGTTGTTTACCAAGGGGTAAATGGTAAGCCTAAGAATTTCACTTCACTTCAGGCCGAAGGCAGTCGGGGGATCTTGTTGCGTGGAGAGCCGGGAACTATGTCTGTGGCATTCGTTAGCATCCTGCGGTGCAGTCATGAGGTTCTGTGTTTAGACCCGTGTGTGAGAGTTGCACCGCGTATTTTGGCGGATGGGCGGAGGCGGTCGCCGGAGGCGTTTGGAAACGGGCCTTTTTTCGGTGAGTCAGTGAAATCATCCATCTCTTTTGAATTCTTGCATACTTGCCGACAAAAACGGTTGAAATTACCTCCTTTGCATATGAACGTAGAGTAAAATGATATTATTTGTGAATTATTTTCTACTTGAAGCTTAACCCATTACCAAACGGCAAAAAAATTGGACTAGTCCAAATTCAAAGAAGTTGCAGACGACAATTTTAAGTGCCTGAAATTTAAAATGTTTTGGTCTTTCGGGGTAGAAAACATTGTGGGAAATGAAGAAATTGACAGGACACTTGTTGTTTACCAAGGGGTAAATGGTAAGCCTAAGAATTTCACTTCACTTCAGGCCGAAGGCAGTCGGGGGATCTTGTTGCGTGGAGAGCCGGGAACTATGTCTGTGGCATTCGTTAGCATCCTGCGGTGCAGTCATGAGGTTCTGTGTTTAGACCCGTGTGTGAGAGTTGCACCGCGTATTTTGGCGGATGGGCGGAGGCGGTCGCCGGAGGCATTTGGAAACGGGCCTTTTTTCGGTGAGTCAGTGAAATCATCCATCTCTTTTGAATTCTTGCATACTTGCCGACAAAAACGGTTGAAATTACCTCCCTTGCATATGAACGTAGAGTAAAATGATATTATTTGTGAATTATTTTCTACTTGAAGCTTAACCCATTACCAAACGGCAAAAAAATTGGACTAGTCCAAATTCAAAGAAGTTGCAGACGACAATTTTAAGTGCCTGAAATTTAAAATGTTTTGGTCTTTCGGGGTAGAAAACATTGTGGGAAATGAAGAAATTGACAGGACACTTGTTGTTTACCAAGGGGTAAATGGTAAGCCTAAGAATTTCACTTCACTTCAGGCCGAAGGCAGTCGGGGGATCTTGTTGCGTGGAGAGCCGGGAACTATGTCTGTGGCATTCGTTAGCATCCTGCGGTGCAGTCATGAGGTTCTGTGTTTAGACCCGTGTGTGAGAGTTGCACCGCGTATTTTGGCGGATGGGCGGAGGCGGTCGCCGGAGGCGTTTGGAAACGGGCCTTTTTTCGGTGAGTCAGTGAAATCATCCATCTCTTTTGAATTCTTGCATACTTGCCGACAAAAACGGTTGAAATTACCTCCCTTGCATATGAACGTAGAGTAAAATGATATTATTTGTGAATTATTTTCTACTTGAAGCTTAACCCATTACCAAACGGCAAAAAAATTGGACTAGTCCAAATTCAAAGAAGTTGCAGACGACAATTTTAAGTGCCTGAAATTTAAAATGTTTTGGTCTTTCGGGGTAGAAAACATTGTGGGAAATGAAGAAATTGACAGGACACTTGTTGTTTACCAAGGGGTAAATGGTAAGCCTAAGAATTTCACTTCACTTCAGGCCGAAGGCAGTCGGGGGATCTTGTTGCGTGGAGAGCCGGGAACTATGTCTGTGGCATTCGTTAGCATCCTGCGGTGCAGTCATGAGGTTCTGTGTTTAGACCCGTGTGTGAGAGTTGCACCGCGTATTTTGGCGGATGGGCGGAGGCGGTCGCCGGAGGCGTTTGGAAACGGGCCTTTTTTCGGTGAGTCAGTGAAATCATCCATCTCTTTTGAATTCTTGCATACTTGCCGACAAAAACGGTTGAAATTACCTCCCTTGCATATGAACGTAGAGTAAAATGATATTATTTGTGAATTATTTTCTACTTGAAGCTTAACCCATTACCAAACGGCAAAAAAATTGGACTAGTCCAAATTCAAAGAAGTTGCAGACGACAATTTTAAGTGCCTGAAATTTAAAATGTTTTGGTCTTTCGGGGTAGAAAACATTGTGGGAAATGAAGAAATTGACAGGACACTTGTTGTTTACCAAGGGGTAAATGGTAAGCCTAAGAATTTCACTTCACTTCAGGCCGAAGGCAGTCGGGGGATCTTGTTGCGTGGAGAGCCGGGAACTATGTCTGTGGCATTCGTTAGCATCCTGCGGTGCAGTCATGAGGTTCTGTGTTTAGACCCGTGTGTGAGAGTTGCACCGCGTATTTTGGCGGATGGGCGGAGGCGGTCGCCGGAGGCGTTTGGAAACGGGCCTTTTTTCGGTGAGTCAGTGAAATCATCCATCTCTTTTGAATTCTTGCATACTTGCCGACAAAAACGGTTGAAATTACCTCCCTTGCATATGAACGTAGAGTAAAATGATATTATTTGTGAATTATTTTCTACTTGAAGCTTAACCCATTACCAAACGGCAAAAAAATTGGACTAGTCCAAATTCAAAGAAGTTGCAGACGACAATTTTAAGTGCCTGAAATTTAAAATGTTTTGGTCTTTCGGGGTAGAAAACATTGTGGGAAATGAAGAAATTGACAGGACACTTGTTGTTTACCAAGGGGTAAATGGTAAGCCTAAGAATTTCACTTCACTTCAGGCCGAAGGCAGTCGGGGGATCTTGTTGCGTGGAGAGCCGGGAACTATGTCTGTGGCATTCGTTAGCATCCTGCGGTGCAGTCATGAGGTTCTGTGTTTAGACCCGTGTGTGAGAGTTGCACCGCGTATTTTGGCGGATGGGCGGAGGCGGTCGCCGGAGGCGTTTGGAAACGGGCCTTTTTTCGGTGAGTCAGTGAAATCATCCATCTCTTTTGAATTCTTGCATACTTGCCGACAAAAACGGTTGAAATTACCTCCCTTGCATATGAACGTAGAGTAAAATGATATTATTTGTGAATTATTTTCTACTTGAAGCTTAACCCATTACCAAACGGCAAAAAAATTGGACTAGTCCAAATTCAAAGAAGTTGCAGACGACAATTTTAAGTGCCTGAAATTTAAAATGTTTTGGTCTTTCGGGGTAGAAAACATTGTGGGAAATGAAGAAATTGACAGGACACTTGTTGTTTACCAAGGGGTAAATGGTAAGCCTAAGAATTTCACTTCACTTCAGGCCGAAGGCAGTCGGGGGATCTTGTTGCGTGGAGAGCCGGGAACTATGTCTGTGGCATTCGTTAGCATCCTGCGGTGCAGTCATGAGGTTCTGTGTTTAGACCCGTGTGTGAGAGTTGCACCGCGTATTTTGGCGGATGGGCGGAGGCGGTCGCCGGAGGCGTTTGGAAACGGGCCTTTTTTCGGTGAGTCAGTGAAATCATCCATCTCTTTTGAATTCTTGCATACTTGCCGACAAAAACGGTTGAAATTACCTCCCTTGCATATGAACGTAGAGTAAAATGATATTATTTGTGAATTATTTTCTACTTGAAGCTTAACCCATTACCAAACGGCAAAAAAATTGGACTAGTCCAAATTCAAAGAAGTTGCAGACGACAATTTTAAGTGCCTGAAATTTAAAATGTTTTGGTCTTTCGGGGTAGAAAACATTGTGGGAAATGAAGAAATTGACAGGACACTTGTTGTTTACCAAGGGGTAAATGGTAAGCCTAAGAATTTCACTTCACTTCAGGCCGAAGGCAGTCGGGGGATCTTGTTGCGTGGAGAGCCGGGAACTATGTCTGTGGCATTCGTTAGCATCCTGCGGTGCAGTCATGAGGTTCTGTGTTTAGACCCGTGTGTGAGAGTTGCACCGCGTATTTTGGCGGATGGGCGGAGGCGGTCGCCGGAGGCGTTTGGAAACGGGCCTTTTTTCGGTGAGTCAGTGAAATCATCCATCTCTTTTGAATTCTTGCATACTTGCCGACAAAAACGGTTGAAATTACCTCCCTTGCATATGAACGTAGAGTAAAATGATATTATTTGTGAATTATTTTCTACTTGAAGCTTAACCCATTACCAAACGGCAAAAAAATTGGACTAGTCCAAATTCAAAGAAGTTGCAGACGACAATTTTAAGTGCCTGAAATTTAAAATGTTTTGGTCTTTCGGGGTAGAAAACATTGTGGGAAATGAAGAAATTGACAGGACACTTGTTGTTTACCAAGGGGTAAATGGTAAGCCTAAGAATTTCACTTCACTTCAGGCCGAAGGCAGTCGGGGGATCTTGTTGCGTGGAGAGCCGGGAACTATGTCTGTGGCATTCGTTAGCATCCTGCGGTGCAGTCATGAGGTTCTGTGTTTAGACCCGTGTGTGAGAGTTGCACCGCGTATTTTGGCGGATGGGCGGAGGCGGTCGCCGGAGGCGTTTGGAAACGGGCCTTTTTTCGGTGAGTCAGTGAAATCATCCATCTCTTTTGAATTCTTGCATACTTGCCGACAAAAACGGTTGAAATTACCTCCCTTGCATATGAACGTAGAGTAAAATGATATTATTTGTGAATTATTTTCTACTTGAAGCTTAACCCATTACCAAACGGCAAAAAAATTGGACTAGTCCAAATTCAAAGAAGTTGCAGACGACAATTTTAAGTGCCTGAAATTTAAAATGTTTTGGTCTTTCGGGGTAGAAAACATTGTGGGAAATGAAGAAATTGACAGGACACTTGTTGTTTACCAAGGGGTAAATGGTAAGCCTAAGAATTTCACTTCACTTCAGGCCGAAGGCAGTCGGGGGATCTTGTTGCGTGGAGAGCCGGGAACTATGTCTGTGGCATTCGTTAGCATCCTGCGGTGCAGTCATGAGGTTCTGTGTTTAGACCCGTGTGTGAGAGTTGCACCGCGTATTTTGGCGGATGGGCGGAGGCGGTCGCCGGAGGCATTTGGAAACGGGCCTTTTTTCGGTGAGTCAGTGAAATCATCCATCTCTTTTGAATTCTTGCATACTTGCCGACAAAAACGGTTGAAATTACCTCCCTTGCATATGAACGTAGAGTAAAATGATATTATTTGTGAATTATTTTCTACTTGAAGCTTAACCCATTACCAAACGGCAAAAAAATTGGACTAGTCCAAATTCAAAGAAGTTGCAGACGACAATTTTAAGTGCCTGAAATTTAAAATGTTTTGGTCTTTCGGGGTAGAAAACATTGTGGGAAATGAAGAAATTGACAGGACACTTGTTGTTTACCAAGGGGTAAATGGTAAGCCTAAGAATTTCACTTCACTTCAGGCCGAAGGCAGTCGGGGGATCTTGTTGCGTGGAGAGCCGGGAACTATGTCTGTGGCATTCGTTAGCATCCTGCGGTGCAGTCATGAGGTTCTGTGTTTAGACCCGTGTGTGAGAGTTGCACCGCGTATTTTGGCGGATGGGCGGAGGCGGTCGCCGGAGGCGTTTGGAAACGGGCCTTTTTTCGGTGAGTCAGTGAAATCATCCATCTCTTTTGAATTCTTGCATACTTGCCGACAAAAACGGTTGAAATTACCTCCCTTGCATATGAACGTAGAGTAAAATGATATTATTTGTGAATTATTTTCTACTTGAAGCTTAACCCATTACCAAACGGCAAAAAAATTGGACTAGTCCAAATTCAAAGAAGTTGCAGACGACAATTTTAAGTGCCTGAAATTTAAAATGTTTTGGTCTTTCGGGGTAGAAAACATTGTGGGAAATGAAGAAATTGACAGGACACTTGTTGTTTACCAAGGGGTAAATGGTAAGCCTAAGAATTTCACTTCACTTCAGGCCGAAGGCAGTCGGGGGATCTTGTTGCGTGGAGAGCCGGGAACTATGTCTGTGGCATTCGTTAGCATCCTGCGGTGCAGTCATGAGGTTCTGTGTTTAGACCCGTGTGTGAGAGTTGCACCGCGTATTTTGGCGGATGGGCGGAGGCGGTCGCCGGAGGCGTTTGGAAACGGGCCTTTTTTCGGTGAGTCAGTGAAATCATCCATCTCTTTTGAATTCTTGCATACTTGCCGACAAAAACGGTTGAAATTACCTCCCTTGCATATGAACGTAGAGTAAAATGATATTATTTGTGAATTATTTTCTACTTGAAGCTTAACCCATTACCAAACGGCAAAAAAATTGGACTAGTCCAAATTCAAAGAAGTTGCAGACGACAATTTTAAGTGCCTGAAATTTAAAATGTTTTGGTCTTTCGGGGTAGAAAACATTGTGGGAAATGAAGAAATTGACAGGACACTTGTTGTTTACCAAGGGGTAAATGGTAAGCCTAAGAATTTCACTTCACTTCAGGCCGAAGGCAGTCGGGGGATCTTGTTGCGTGGAGAGCCGGGAACTATGTCTGTGGCATTCGTTAGCATCCTGCGGTGCAGTCATGAGGTTCTGTGTTTAGACCCGTGTGTGAGAGTTGCACCGCGTATTTTGGCGGATGGGCGGAGGCGGTCGCCGGAGGCGTTTGGAAACGGGCCTTTTTTCGGTGAGTCAGTGAAATCATCCATCTCTTTTGAATTCTTGCATACTTGCCGACAAAAACGGTTGAAATTACCTCCCTTGCATATGAACGTAGAGTAAAATGATATTATTTGTGAATTATTTTCTACTTGAAGCTTAACCCATTACCAAACGGCAAAAAAATTGGACTAGTCCAAATTCAAAGAAGTTGCAGACGACAATTTTAAGTGCCTGAAATTTAAAATGTTTTGGTCTTTCGGGGTAGAAAACATTGTGGGAAATGAAGAAATTGACAGGACACTTGTTGTTTACCAAGGGCTAAATGGTAAGCCTAAGAATTTCACTTCACTTCAGGCCGAAGGCAGTCGGGGGATCTTGTTGCGTGGAGAGCCGGGAACTATGTCTGTGGCATTCGTTAGCATCCTGCGGTGCAGTCATGAGGTTCTGTGTTTAGACCCGTGTGTGAGAGTTGCACCGCGTATTTTGGCGGATGGGCGGAGGCGGTCGCCGGAGGCGTTTGGAAACGGGCCTTTTTTCGGTGAGTCAGTGAAATCATCCATCTCTTTTGAATTCTTGCATACTTGCCGACAAAAACGGTTGAAATTACCTCCCTTGCATATGAACGTAGAGTAAAATGATATTATTTGTGAATTATTTTCTACTTGAAGCTTAACCCATTACCAAACGGCAAAAAAATTGGACTAGTCCAAATTCAAAGAAGTTGCAGACGACAATTTTAAGTGCCTGAAATTTAAAATGTTTTGGTCTTTCGGGGTAGAAAACATTGTGGGAAATGAAGAAATTGACAGGACACTTGTTGTTTACCAAGGGGTAAATGGTAAGCCTAAGAATTTCACTTCACTTCAGGCCGAAGGCAGTCGGGGGATCTTGTTGCGTGGAGAGCCGGGAACTATGTCTGTGGCATTCGTTAGCATCCTGCGGTGCAGTCATGAGGTTCTGTGTTTAGACCCGTGTGTGAGAGTTGCACCGCGTATTTTGGCGGATGGGCGGAGGCGGTCGCCGGAGGCGTTTGGAAACGGGCCTTTTTTCGGTGAGTCAGTGAAATCATCCATCTCTTTTGAATTCTTGCATACTTGCCGACAAAAACGGTTGAAATTACCTCCCTTGCATATGAACGTAGAGTAAAATGATATTATTTGTGAATTATTTTCTACTTGAAGCTTAACCCATTACCAAACGGCAAAAAAATTGGACTAGTCCAAATTCAAAGAAGTTGCAGACGACAATTTTAAGTGCCTGAAATTTAAAATGTTTTGGTCTTTCGGGGTAGAAAACATTGTGGGAAATGAAGAAATTGACAGGACACTTGTTGTTTACCAAGGGGTAAATGGTAAGCCTAAGAATTTCACTTCACTTCAGGCCGAAGGCAGTCGGGGGATCTTGTTGCGTGGAGAGCCGGGAACTATGTCTGTGGCATTCGTTAGCATCCTGCGGTGCAGTCATGAGGTTCTGTGTTTAGACCCGTGTGTGAGAGTTGCACCGCGTATTTTGGCGGATGGGCGGAGGCGGTCGCCGGAGGCATTTGGAAACGGGCCTTTTTTCGGTGAGTCAGTGAAATCATCCATCTCTTTTGAATTCTTGCATACTTGCTGACAAAAACGGTTGAAATTACCTCCCTTGCATATGAACGTAGAGTAAAATGATATTATTTGTGAATTATTTTCTACTTGAAGCTTAACCCATTACCAAACGGCAAAAAAATTGGACTAGTCCAAATTCAAAGAAGTTGCAGACGACAATTTTAAGTGCCTGAAATTTAAAATGTTTTGGTCTTTCGGGGTAGAAAACATTGTGGGAAATGAAGAAATTGACAGGACACTTGTTGTTTACCAAGGGGTAAATGGTAAGCCTAAGAATTTCACTTCACTTCAGGCCGAAGGCAGTCGGGGGATCTTGTTGCGTGGAGAGCCGGGAACTATGTCTGTGGCATTCGTTAGCATCCTGCGGTGCAGTCATGAGGTTCTGTGTTTAGACCCGTGTGTGAGAGTTGCACCGCGTATTTTGGCGGATGGGCGGAGGCGGTCGCCGGAGGCATTTGGAAACGGGCCTTTTTTCGGTGAGTCAGTGAAATCATCCATCTCTTTTGAATTCTTGCATACTTGCCGACAAAAACGGTTGAAATTACCTCCCTTGCATATGAACGTAGAGTAAAATGATATTATTTGTGAATTATTTTCTACTTGAAGCTTAACCCATTACCAAACGGCAAAAAAATTGGACTAGTCCAAATTCAAAGAAGTTGCAGACGACAATTTTAAGTGCCTGAAATTTAAAATGTTTTGGTCTTTCGGGGTAGAAAACATTGTGGGAAATGAAGAAATTGACAGGACACTTGTTGTTTACCAAGGGGTAAATGGTAAGCCTAAGAATTTCACTTCACTTCAGGCCGAAGGCAGTCGGGGGATCTTGTTGCGTGGAGAGCCGGGAACTATGTCTGTGGCATTCGTTAGCATCCTGCGGTGCAGTCATGAGGTTCTGTGTTTAGACCCGTGTGTGAGAGTTGCACCGCGTATTTTGGCGGATGGGCGGAGGCGGTCGCCGGAGGCGTTTGGAAACGGGCCTTTTTTCGGTGAGTCAGTGAAATCATCCATCTCTTTTGAATTCTTGCATACTTGCCGACAAAAACGGTTGAAATTACCTCCCTTGCATATGAACGTAGAGTAAAATGATATTATTTGTGAATTATTTTCTACTTGAAGCTTAACCCATTACCAAACGGCAAAAAAATTGGACTAGTCCAAATTCAAAGAAGTTGCAGACGACAATTTTAAGTGCCTGAAATTTAAAATGTTTTGGTCTTTCGGGGTAGAAAACATTGTGGGAAATGAAGAAATTGACAGGACACTTGTTGTTTACCAAGGGGTAAATGGTAAGCCTAAGAATTTCACTTCACTTCAGGCCGAAGGCAGTCGGGGGATCTTGTTGCGTGGAGAGCCGGGAACTATGTCTGTGGCATTCGTTAGCATCCTGCGGTGCAGTCATGAGGTTCTGTGTTTAGACCCGTGTGTGAGAGTTGCACCGCGTATTTTGGCGGATGGGCGGAGGCGGTCGCCGGAGGCGTTTGGAAACGGGCCTTTTTTCGGTGAGTCAGTGAAATCATCCATCTCTTTTGAATTCTTGCATACTTGCCGACAAAAACGGTTGAAATTACCTCCCTTGCATATGAACGTAGAGTAAAATGATATTATTTGTGAATTATTTTCTACTTGAAGCTTAACCCATTACCAAACGGCAAAAAAATTGGACTAGTCCAAATTCAAAGAAGTTGCAGACGACAATTTTAAGTGCCTGAAATTTAAAATGTTTTGGTCTTTCGGGGTAGAAAACATTGTGGGAAATGAAGAAATTGACAGGACACTTGTTGTTTACCAAGGGGTAAATGGTAAGCCTAAGAATTTCACTTCACTTCAGGCCGAAGGCAGTCGGGGGATCTTGTTGCGTGGAGAGCCGGGAACTATGTCTGTGGCATTCGTTAGCATCCTGCGGTGCAGTCATGAGGTTCTGTGTTTAGACCCGTGTGTGAGAGTTGCACCGCGTATTTTGGCGGATGGGCGGAGGCGGTCGCCGGAGGCGTTTGGAAACGGGCCTTTTTTCGGTGAGTCAGTGAAATCATCCATCTCTTTTGAATTCTTGCATACTTGCCGACAAAAACGGTTGAAATTACCTCCCTTGCATATGAACGTAGAGTAAAATGATATTATTTGTGAATTATTTTCTACTTGAAGCTTAACCCATTACCAAACGGCAAAAAAATTGGACTAGTCCAAATTCAAAGAAGTTGCAGACGACAATTTTAAGTGCCTGAAATTTAAAATGTTTTGGTCTTTCGGGGTAGAAAACATTGTGGGAAATGAAGAAATTGACAGGACACTTGTTTACCAAGGGGTAAATGGTAAGCCTAAGAATTTCACTTCACTTCAGGCCGAAGGCAGTCGGGGGATCTTGTTGCGTGGAGAGCCGGGAACTATGTCTGTGGCATTCGTTAGCATCCTGCGGTGCAGTCATGAGGTTCTGTGTTTAGACCCGTGTGTGAGAGTTGCACCGCGTATTTTGGCGGATGGGCGGAGGCGGTCGCCGGAGGCGTTTGGAAACGGGCCTTTTTTCGGTGAGTCAGTGAAATCATCCATCTCTTTTGAATTCTTGCATACTTGCCGACAAAAACGGTTGAAATTACCTCCCTTGCATATGAACGTAGAGTAAAATGATATTATTTGTGAATTATTTTCTACTTGAAGCTTAACCCATTACCAAACGGCAAAAAAATTGGACTAGTCCAAATTCAAAGAAGTTGCAGACGACAATTTTAAGTGCCTGAAATTTAAAATGTTTTGGTCTTTCGGGGTAGAAAACATTGTGGGAAATGAAGAAATTGACAGGACACTTGTTGTTTACCAAGGGGTAAATGGTAAGCCTAAGAATTTCACTTCACTTCAGGCCGAAGGCAGTCGGGGGATCTTGTTGCGTGGAGAGCCGGGAACTATGTCTGTGGCATTCGTTAGCATCCTGCGGTGCAGTCATGAGGTTCTGTGTTTAGACCCGTGTGTGAGAGTTGCACCGCGTATTTTGGCGGATGGGCGGAGGCGGTCGCCGGAGGCGTTTGGAAACGGGCCTTTTTTCGGTGAGTCAGTGAAATCATCCATCTCTTTTGAATTCTTGCATACTTGCCGACAAAAACGGTTGAAATTACCTCCCTTGCATATGAACGTAGAGTAAAATGATATTATTTGTGAATTATTTTCTACTTGAAGCTTAACCCATTACCAAACGGCAAAAAAATTGGACTAGTCCAAATTCAAAGAAGTTGCAGACGACAATTTTAAGTGCCTGAAATTTAAAATGTTTTGGTCTTTCGGGGTAGAAAACATTGTGGGAAATGAAGAAATTGACAGGACACTTGTTGTTTACCAAGGGGTAAATGGTAAGCCTAAGAATTTCACTTCACTTCAGGCCGAAGGCAGTCGGGGGATCTTGTTGCGTGGAGAGCCGGGAACTATGTCTGTGGCATTCGTTAGCATCCTGCGGTGCAGTCATGAGGTTCTGTGTTTAGACCCGTGTGTGAGAGTTGCACCGCGTATTTTGGCGGATGGGCGGAGGCGGTCGCCGGAGGCGTTTGGAAACGGGCCTTTTTTCGGTGAGTCAGTGAAATCATCCATCTCTTTTGAATTCTTGCATACTTGCCGACAAAAACGGTTGAAATTACCTCCCTTGCATATGAACGTAGAGTAAAATGATATTATTTGTGAATTATTTTCTACTTGAAGCTTAACCCATTACCAAACGGCAAAAAAATTGGACTAGTCCAAATTCAAAGAAGTTGCAGACGACAATTTTAAGTGCCTGAAATTTAAAATGTTTTGGTCTTTCGGGGTAGAAAACATTGTGGGAAATGAAGAAATTGACAGGACACTTGTTGTTTACCAAGGGGTAAATGGTAAGCCTAAGAATTTCACTTCACTTCAGGCCGAAGGCAGTCGGGGGATCTTGTTGCGTGGAGAGCCGGGAACTATGTCTGTGGCATTCGTTAGCATCCTGCGGTGCAGTCATGAGGTTCTGTGTTTAGACCCGTGTGTGAGAGTTGCACCGCGTATTTTGGCGGATGGGCGGAGGCGGTCGCCGGAGGCGTTTGGAAACGGGCCTTTTTTCGGTGAGTCAGTGAAATCATCCATCTCTTTTGAATTCTTGCATACTTGCCGACAAAAACGGTTGAAATTACCTCCCTTGCATATGAACGTAGAGTAAAATGATATTATTTGTGAATTATTTTCTACTTGAAGCTTAACCCATTACCAAACGGCAAAAAAATTGGACTAGTCCAAATTCAAAGAAGTTGCAGACGACAATTTTAAGTGCCTGAAATTTAAAATGTTTTGGTCTTTCGGGGTAGAAAACATTGTGGGAAATGAAGAAATTGACAGGACACTTGTTGTTTACCAAGGGGTAAATGGTAAGCCTAAGAATTTCACTTCACTTCAGGCCGAAGGCAGTCGGGGGATCTTGTTGCGTGGAGAGCCGGGAACTATGTCTGTGGCATTCGTTAGCATCCTGCGGTGCAGTCATGAGGTTCTGTGTTTAGACCCGTGTGTGAGAGTTGCACCGCGTATTTTGGCGGATGGGCGGAGGCGGTCGCCGGAGGCGTTTGGAAACGGGCCTTTTTTCGGTGAGTCAGTGAAATCATCCATCTCTTTTGAATTCTTGCATACTTGCCGACAAAAACGGTTGAAATTACCTCCCTTGCATATGAACGTAGAGTAAAATGATATTATTTGTGAATTATTTTCTACTTGAAGCTTAACCCATTACCAAACGGCAAAAAAATTGGACTAGTCCAAATTCAAAGAAGTTGCAGACGACAATTTTAAGTGCCTGAAATTTAAAATGTTTTGGTCTTTCGGGGTAGAAAACATTGTGGGAAATGAAGAAATTGACAGGACACTTGTTGTTTACCAAGGGGTAAATGGTAAGCCTAAGAATTTCACTTCACTTCAGGCCGAAGGCAGTCGGGGGATCTTGTTGCGTGGAGAGCCGGGAACTATGTCTGTGGCATTCGTTAGCATCCTGCGGTGCAGTCATGAGGTTCTGTGTTTAGACCCGTGTGTGAGAGTTGCACCGCGTATTTTGGCGGATGGGCGGAGGCGGTCGCCGGAGGCGTTTGGAAACGGGCCTTTTTTCGGTGAGTCAGTGAAATCATCCATCTCTTTTGAATTCTTGCATACTTGCCGACAAAAACGGTTGAAATTACCTCCCTTGCATATGAACGTAGAGTAAAATGATATTATTTGTGAATTATTTTCTACTTGAAGCTTAACCCATTACCAAACGGCAAAAAAATTGGACTAGTCCAAATTCAAAGAAGTTGCAGACGACAATTTTAAGTGCCTGAAATTTAAAATGTTTTGGTCTTTCGGGGTAGAAAACATTGTGGGAAATGAAGAAATTGACAGGACACTTGTTGTTTACCAAGGGGTAAATGGTAAGCCTAAGAATTTCACTTCACTTCAGGCCGAAGGCAGTCGGGGGATCTTGTTGCGTGGAGAGCCGGGAACTATGTCTGTGGCATTCGTTAGCATCCTGCGGTGCAGTCATGAGGTTCTGTGTTTAGACCCGTGTGTGAGAGTTGCACCGCGTATTTTGGCGGATGGGCGGAGGCGGTCGCCGGAGGCGTTTGGAAACGGGCCTTTTTTCGGTGAGTCAGTGAAATCATCCATCTCTTTTGAATTCTTGCATACTTGCCGACAAAAACGGTTGAAATTACCTCCCTTGCATATGAACGTAGAGTAAAATGATATTATTTGTGAATTATTTTCTACTTGAAGCTTAACCCATTACCAAACGGCAAAAAAATTGGACTAGTCCAAATTCAAAGAAGTTGCAGACGACAATTTTAAGTGCCTGAAATTTAAAATGTTTTGGTCTTTCGGGGTAGAAAACATTGTGGGAAATGAAGAAATTGACAGGACACTTGTTGTTTACCAAGGGGTAAATGGTAAGCCTAAGAATTTCACTTCACTTCAGGCCGAAGGCAGTCGGGGGATCTTGTTGCGTGGAGAGCCGGGAACTATGTCTGTGGCATTCGTTAGCATCCTGCGGTGCAGTCATGAGGTTCTGTGTTTAGACCCGTGTGTGAGAGTTGCACCGCGTATTTTGGCGGATGGGCGGAGGCGGTCGCCGGAGGCGTTTGGAAACGGGCCTTTTTTCGGTGAGTCAGTGAAATCATCCATCTCTTTTGAATTCTTGCATACTTGCCGACAAAAACGGTTGAAATTACCTCCCTTGCATATGAACGTAGAGTAAAATGATATTATTTGTGAATTATTTTCTACTTGAAGCTTAACCCATTACCAAACGGCAAAAAAATTGGACTAGTCCAAATTCAAAGAAGTTGCAGACGACAATTTTAAGTGCCTGAAATTTAAAATGTTTTGGTCTTTCGGGGTAGAAAACATTGTGGGAAATGAAGAAATTGACAGGACACTTGTTGTTTACCAAGGGGTAAATGGTAAGCCTAAGAATTTCACTTCACTTCAGGCCGAAGGCAGTCGGGGGATCTTGTTGCGTGGAGAGCCGGGAACTATGTCTGTGGCATTCGTTAGCATCCTGCGGTGCAGTCATGAGGTTCTGTGTTTAGACCCGTGTGTGAGAGTTGCACCGCGTATTTTGGCGGATGGGCGGAGGCGGTCGCCGGAGGCGTTTGGAAACGGGCCTTTTTTCGGTGAGTCAGTGAAATCATCCATCTCTTTTGAATTCTTGCATACTTGCCGACAAAAACGGTTGAAATTACCTCCCTTGCATATGAACGTAGAGTAAAATGATATTATTTGTGAATTATTTTCTACTTGAAGCTTAACCCATTACCAAACGGCAAAAAAATTGGACTAGTCCAAATTCAAAGAAGTTGCAGACGACAATTTTAAGTGCCTGAAATTTAAAATGTTTTGGTCTTTCGGGGTAGAAAACATTGTGGGAAATGAAGAAATTGACAGGACACTTGTTGTTTACCAAGGGGTAAATGGTAAGCCTAAGAATTTCACTTCACTTCAGGCCGAAGGCAGTCGGGGGATCTTGTTGCGTGGAGAGCCGGGAACTATGTCTGTGGCATTCGTTAGCATCCTGCGGTGCAGTCATGAGGTTCTGTGTTTAGACCCGTGTGTGAGAGTTGCACCGCGTATTTTGGCGGATGGGCGGAGGCGGTCGCCGGAGGCGTTTGGAAACGGGCCTTTTTTCGGTGAGTCAGTGAAATCATCCATCTCTTTTGAATTCTTGCATACTTGCCAACAAAAACGGTTGAAATTACCTCCCTTGCATATGAACGTAGAGTAAAATGATATTATTTGTGAATTATTTTCTACTTGAAGCTTAACCCATTACCAAACGGCAAAAAAATTGGACTAGTCCAAATTCAAAGAAGTTGCAGACGACAATTTTAAGTGCCTGAAATTTAAAATGTTTTGGTCTTTCGGGGTAGAAAACATTGTGGGAAATGAAGAAATTGACAGGACACTTGTTGTTTACCAAGGGGTAAATGGTAAGCCTAAGAATTTCACTTCACTTCAGGCCGAAGGCAGTCGGGGGATCTTGTTGCGTGGAGAGCCGGGAACTATGTCTGTGGCATTCGTTAGCATCCTGCGGTGCAGTCATGAGGTTCTGTGTTTAGACCCGTGTGTGAGAGTTGCACCGCGTATTTTGGCGGATGGGCGGAGGCGGTCGCCGGAGGCGTTTGGAAACGGGCCTTTTTTCGGTGAGTCAGTGAAATCATCCATCTCTTTTGAATTCTTGCATACTTGCCGACAAAAACGGTTGAAATTACCTCCCTTGCATATGAACGTAGAGTAAAATGATATTATTTGTGAATTATTTTCTACTTGAAGCTTAACCCATTACCAAACGGCAAAAAAATTGGACTAGTCCAAATTCAAAGAAGTTGCAGACGACAATTTTAAGTGCCTGAAATTTAAAATGTTTTGGTCTTTCGGGGTAGAAAACATTGTGGGAAATGAAGAAATTGACAGGACACTTGTTGTTTACCAAGGGGTAAATGGTAAGCCTAAGAATTTCACTTCACTTCAGGCCGAAGGCAGTCGGGGGATCTTGTTGCGTGGAGAGCCGGGAACTATGTCTGTGGCATTCGTTAGCATCCTGCGGTGCAGTCATGAGGTTCTGTGTTTAGACCCGTGTGTGAGAGTTGCACCGCGTATTTTGGCGGATGGGCGGAGGCGGTCGCCGGAGGCGTTTGGAAACGGGCCTTTTTTCGGTGAGTCAGTGAAATCATCCATCTCTTTTGAATTCTTGCATACTTGCCGACAAAAACGGTTGAAATTACCTCCCTTGCATATGAACGTAGAGTAAAATGATATTATTTGTGAATTATTTTCTACTTGAAGCTTAACCCATTACCAAACGGCAAAAAAATTGGACTAGTCCAAATTCAAAGAAGTTGCAGACGACAATTTTAAGTGCCTGAAATTTAAAATGTTTTGGTCTTTCGGGGTAGAAAACATTGTGGGAAATGAAGAAATTGACAGGACACTTGTTGTTTACCAAGGGGTAAATGGTAAGCCTAAGAATTTCACTTCACTTCAGGCCGAAGGCAGTCGGGGGATCTTGTTGCGTGGAGAGCCGGGAACTATGTCTGTGGCATTCGTTAGCATCCTGCGGTGCAGTCATGAGGTTCTGTGTTTAGACCCGTGTGTGAGAGTTGCACCGCGTATTTTGGCGGATGGGCGGAGGCGGTCGCCGGAGGCGTTTGGAAACGGGCCTTTTTTCGGTGAGTCAGTGAAATCATCCATCTCTTTTGAATTCTTGCATACTTGCCGACAAAAACGGTTGAAATTACCTCCCTTGCATATGAACGTAGAGTAAAATGATATTATTTGTGAATTATTTTCTACTTGAAGCTTAACCCATTACCAAACGGCAAAAAAATTGGACTAGTCCAAATTCAAAGAAGTTGCAGACGACAATTTTAAGTGCCTGAAATTTAAAATGTTTTGGTCTTTCGGGGTAGAAAACATTGTGGGAAATGAAGAAATTGACAGGACACTTGTTGTTTACCAAGGGGTAAATGGTAAGCCTAAGAATTTCACTTCACTTCAGGCCGAAGGCAGTCGGGGGATCTTGTTGCGTGGAGAGCCGGGAACTATGTCTGTGGCATTCGTTAGCATCCTGCGGTGCAGTCATGAGGTTCTGTGTTTAGACCCGTGTGTGAGAGTTGCACCGCGTATTTTGGCGGATGGGCGGAGGCGGTCGCCGGAGGCGTTTGGAAACGGGCCTTTTTTCGGTGAGTCAGTGAAATCATCCATCTCTTTTGAATTCTTGCATACTTGCCGACAAAAACGGTTGAAATTACCTCCCTTGCATATGAACGTAGAGTAAAATGATATTATTTGTGAATTATTTTCTACTTGAAGCTTAACCCATTACCAAACGGCAAAAAAATTGGACTAGTCCAAATTCAAAGAAGTTGCAGACGACAATTTTAAGTGCCTGAAATTTAAAATGTTTTGGTCTTTCGGGGTAGAAAACATTGTGGGAAATGAAGAAATTGACAGGACACTTGTTGTTTACCAAGGGGTAAATGGTAAGCCTAAGAATTTCACTTCACTTCAGGCCGAAGGCAGTCGGGGGATCTTGTTGCGTGGAGAGCCGGGAACTATGTCTGTGGCATTCGTTAGCATCCTGCGGTGCAGTCATGAGGTTCTGTGTTTAGACCCGTGTGTGAGAGTTGCACCGCGTATTTTGGCGGATGGGCGGAGGCGGTCGCCGGAGGCGTTTGGAAACGGGCCTTTTTTCGGTGAGTCAGTGAAATCATCCATCTCTTTTGAATTCTTGCATACTTGCCGACAAAAACGGTTGAAATTACCTCCCTTGCATATGAACGTAGAGTAAAATGATATTATTTGTGAATTATTTTCTACTTGAAGCTTAACCCATTACCAAACGGCAAAAAAATTGGACTAGTCCAAATTCAAAGAAGTTGCAGACGACAATTTTAAGTGCCTGAAATTTAAAATGTTTTGGTCTTTCGGGGTAGAAAACATTGTGGGAAATGAAGAAATTGACAGGACACTTGTTGTTTACCAAGGGGTAAATGGTAAGCCTAAGAATTTCACTTCACTTCAGGCCGAAGGCAGTCGGGGGATCTTGTTGCGTGGAGAGCCGGGAACTATGTCTGTGGCATTCGTTAGCATCCTGCGGTGCAGTCATGAGGTTCTGTGTTTAGACCCGTGTGTGAGAGTTGCACCGCGTATTTTGGCGGATGGGCGGAGGCGGTCGCCGGAGGCGTTTGGAAACGGGCCTTTTTTCGGTGAGTCAGTGAAATCATCCATCTCTTTTGAATTCTTGCATACTTGCCGACAAAAACGGTTGAAATTACCTCCCTTGCATATGAACGTAGAGTAAAATGATATTATTTGTGAATTATTTTCTACTTGAAGCTTAACCCATTACCAAACGGCAAAAAAATTGGACTAGTCCAAATTCAAAGAAGTTGCAGACGACAATTTTAAGTGCCTGAAATTTAAAATGTTTTGGTCTTTCGGGGTAGAAAACATTGTGGGAAATGAAGAAATTGACAGGACACTTGTTGTTTACCAAGGGGTAAATGGTAAGCCTAAGAATTTCACTTCACTTCAGGCCGAAGGCAGTCGGGGGATCTTGTTGCGTGGAGAGCCGGGAACTATGTCTGTGGCATTCGTTAGCATCCTGCGGTGCAGTCATGAGGTTCTGTGTTTAGACCCGTGTGTGAGAGTTGCACCGCGTATTTTGGCGGATGGGCGGAGGCGGTCGCCGGAGGCGTTTGGAAACGGGCCTTTTTTCGGTGAGTCAGTGAAATCATCCATCTCTTTTGAATTCTTGCATACTTGCCGACAAAAACGGTTGAAATTACCTCCCTTGCATATGAACGTAGAGTAAAATGATATTATTTGTGAATTATTTTCTACTTGAAGCTTAACCCATTACCAAACGGCAAAAAAATTGGACTAGTCCAAATTCAAAGAAGTTGCAGACGACAATTTTAAGTGCCTGAAATTTAAAATGTTTTGGTCTTTCGGGGTAGAAAACATTGTGGGAAATGAAGAAATTGACAGGACACTTGTTGTTTACCAAGGGGTAAATGGTAAGCCTAAGAATTTCACTTCACTTCAGGCCGAAGGCAGTCGGGGGATCTTGTTGCGTGGAGAGCCGGGAACTATGTCTGTGGCATTCGTTAGCATCCTGCGGTGCAGTCATGAGGTTCTGTGTTTAGACCCGTGTGTGAGAGTTGCACCGCGTATTTTGGCGGATGGGCGGAGGCGGTCGCCGGAGGCGTTTGGAAACGGGCCTTTTTTCGGTGAGTCAGTGAAATCATCCATCTCTTTTGAATTCTTGCATACTTGCCGACAAAAACGGTTGAAATTACCTCCCTTGCATATGAACGTAGAGTAAAATGATATTATTTGTGAATTATTTTCTACTTGAAGCTTAACCCATTACCAAACGGCAAAAAAATTGGACTAGTCCAAATTCAAAGAAGTTGCAGACGACAATTTTAAGTGCCTGAAATTTAAAATGTTTTGGTCTTTCGGGGTAGAAAACATTGTGGGAAATGAAGAAATTGACAGGACACTTGTTGTTTACCAAGGGGTAAATGGTAAGCCTAAGAATTTCACTTCACTTCAGGCCGAAGGCAGTCGGGGGATCTTGTTGCGTGGAGAGCGGGGAACTATGTCTGTGGCATTCGTTAGCATCCTGCGGTGCAGTCATGAGGTTCTGTGTTTAGACCCGTGTGTGAGAGTTGCACCGCGTATTTTGGCGGATGGGCGGAGGCGGTCGCCGGAGGCGTTTGGAAACGGGCCTTTTTTCGGTGAGTCAGTGAAATCATCCATCTCTTTTGAATTCTTGCATACTTGCCGACAAAAACGGTTGAAATTACCTCCCTTGCATATGAACGTAGAGTAAAATGATATTATTTGTGAATTATTTTCTACTTGAAGCTTAACCCATTACCAAACGGCAAAAAAATTGGACTAGTCCAAATTCAAAGAAGTTGCAGACGACAATTTTAAGTGCCTGAAATTTAAAATGTTTTGGTCTTTCGGGGTAGAAAACATTGTGGGAAATGAAGAAATTGACAGGACACTTGTTGTTTACCAAGGGGTAAATGGTAAGCCTAAGAATTTCACTTCACTTCAGGCCGAAGGCAGTCGGGGGATCTTGTTGCGTGGAGAGCGGGGAACTATGTCTGTGGCATTTGTTAGCATCCTGCGGTGCAGT
This sequence comes from Fragum sueziense, assembly GCA_963680895.1. Taxonomy (NCBI): domain Eukaryota; kingdom Metazoa; phylum Mollusca; class Bivalvia; order Cardiida; family Cardiidae; genus Fragum; species Fragum sueziense. The sequence goes on from CAVMGG010000506.1 coordinate 34,339, forward strand.
CATGAGGTTCTGTGTTTAGACCCGTGTGTGAGAGTTGCACCGCGTATTTTGGCGGATGGGCGGAGGCGGTCGCCGGAGGCGTTTGGAAACGGGCCTTTTTTCGGTGAGTCAGTGAAATCATCCATCTCTTTTGAATTCTTGCATACTTGCCGACAAAAACGGTTGAAATTACCTCCCTTGCATATGAACGTAGAGTAAAATGATATTATTTGTGAATTATTTTCTACTTGAAGCTTAACCCATTACCAAACGGCAAAAAAATTGGACTAGTCCAAATTCAAAGAAGTTGCAGACGACAATTTTAAGTGCCTGAAATTTAAAATGTTTTGGTCTTTCGGGGTAGAAAACATTGTGGGAAATGAAGAAATTGACAGGACACTTGTTGTTTACCAAGGGGTAAATGGTAAGCCTAAGAATTTCACTTCACTTCAGGCCGAAGGCAGTCGGGGGATCTTGTTGCGTGGAGAGCCGGGAACTATGTCTGTGGCATTCGTTAGCATCCTGCGGTGCAGTCATGAGGTTCTGTGTTTAGACCCGTGTGTGAGAGTTGCACCGCGTATTTTGGCGGATGGGCGGAGGCGGTCGCCGGAGGCGTTTGGAAACGGGCCTTTTTTCGGTGAGTCAGTGAAATCATCCATCTCTTTTGAATTCTTGCATACTTGCCGACAAAAACGGTTGAAATTACCTCCCTTGCATATGAACGTAGAGTAAAATGATATTATTTGTGAATTATTTTCTACTTGAAGCTTAACCCATTACCAAACGGCAAAAAAATTGGACTAGTCCAAATTCAAAGAAGTTGCAGACGACAATTTTAAGTGCCTGAAATTTAAAATGTTTTGGTCTTTCGGGGTAGAAAACATTGTGGGAAATGAAGAAATTGACAGGACACTTGTTGTTTACCAAGGGGTAAATGGTAAGCCTAAGAATTTCACTTCACTTCAGGCCGAAGGCAGTCGGGGGATCTTGTTGCGTGGAGAGCCGGGAACTATGTCTGTGGCATTCGTTAGCATCCTGCGGTGCAGTCATGAGGTTCTGTGTTTAGACCCGTGTGTGAGAGTTGCACCGCGTATTTTGGCGGATGGGCGGAGGCGGTCGCCGGAGGCGTTTGGAAACGGGCCTTTTTTCGGTGAGTCAGTGAAATCATCCATCTCTTTTGAATTCTTGCATACTTGCCGACAAAAACGGTTGAAATTACCTCCCTTGCATATGAACGTAGAGTAAAATGATATTATTTGTGAATTATTTTCTACTTGAAGCTTAACCCATTACCAAACGGCAAAAAAATTGGACTAGTCCAAATTCAAAGAAGTTGCAGACGACAATTTTAAGTGCCTGAAATTTAAAATGTTTTGGTCTTTCGGGGTAGAAAACATTGTGGGAAATGAAGAAATTGACAGGACACTTGTTGTTTACCAAGGGGTAAATGGTAAGCCTAAGAATTTCACTTCACTTCAGGCCGAAGGCAGTCGGGGGATCTTGTTGCGTGGAGAGCCGGGAACTATGTCTGTGGCATTCGTTAGCATCCTGCGGTGCAGTCATGAGGTTCTGTGTTTAGACCCGTGTGTGAGAGTTGCACCGCGTATTTTGGCGGATGGGCGGAGGCGGTCGCCGGAGGCGTTTGGAAACGGGCCTTTTTTCGGTGAGTCAGTGAAATCATCCATCTCTTTTGAATTCTTGCATACTTGCCGACAAAAACGGTTGAAATTACCTCCCTTGCATATGAACGTAGAGTAAAATGATATTATTTGTGAATTATTTTCTACTTGAAGCTTAACCCATTACCAAACGGCAAAAAAATTGGACTAGTCCAAATTCAAAGAAGTTGCAGACGACAATTTTAAGTGCCTGAAATTTAAAATGTTTTGGTCTTTCGGGGTAGAAAACATTGTGGGAAATGAAGAAATTGACAGGACACTTGTTGTTTACCAAGGGGTAAATGGTAAGCCTAAGAATTTCACTTCACTTCAGGCCGAAGGCAGTCGGGGGATCTTGTTGCGTGGAGAGCCGGGAACTATGTCTGTGGCATTCGTTAGCATCCTGCGGTGCAGTCATGAGGTTCTGTGTTTAGACCCGTGTGTGAGAGTTGCACCGCGTATTTTGGCGGATGGGCGGAGGCGGTCGCCGGAGGCGTTTGGAAACGGGCCTTTTTTCGGTGAGTCAGTGAAATCATCCATCTCTTTTGAATTCTTGCATACTTGCCGACAAAAACGGTTGAAATTACCTCCCTTGCATATGAACGTAGAGTAAAATGATATTATTTGTGAATTATTTTCTACTTGAAGCTTAACCCATTACCAAACGGCAAAAAAATTGGACTAGTCCAAATTCAAAGAAGTTGCAGACGACAATTTTAAGTGCCTGAAATTTAAAATGTTTTGGTCTTTCGGGGTAGAAAACATTGTGGGAAATGAAGAAATTGACAGGACACTTGTTGTTTACCAAGGGGTAAATGGTAAGCCTAAGAATTTCACTTCACTTCAGGCCGAAGGCAGTCGGGGGATCTTGTTGCGTGGAGAGCCGGGAACTATGTCTGTGGCATTCGTTAGCATCCTGCGGTGCAGTCATGAGGTTCTGTGTTTAGACCCGTGTGTGAGAGTTGCACCGCGTATTTTGGCGGATGGGCGGAGGCGGTCGCCGGAGGCGTTTGGAAACGGGCCTTTTTTCGGTGAGTCAGTGAAATCATCCATCTCTTTTGAATTCTTGCATACTTGCCGACAAAAACGGTTGAAATTACCTCCCTTGCATATGAACGTAGAGTAAAATGATATTATTTGTGAATTATTTTCTACTTGAAGCTTAACCCATTACCAAACGGCAAAAAAATTGGACTAGTCCAAATTCAAAGAAGTTGCAGATGACAATTTTAAGTGCCTGAAATTTAAAATGTTTTGGTCTTTCGGGGTAGAAAACATTGTGGGAAATGAAGAAATTGACAGGACACTTGTTGTTTACCAAGGGGTAAATGGTAAGCCTAAGAATTTCACTTCACTTCAGGCCGAAGGCAGTCGGGGGATCTTGTTGCGTGGAGAGCCGGGAACTATGTCTGTGGCATTCGTTAGCATCCTGCGGTGCAGTCATGAGGTTCTGTGTTTAGACCCGTGTGTGAGAGTTGCACCGCGTATTTTGGCGGATGGGCGGAGGCGGTCGCCGGAGGCGTTTGGAAACGGGCCTTTTTTCGGTGAGTCAGTGAAATCATCCATCTCTTTTGAATTCTTGCATACTTGCCGACAAAAACGGTTGAAATTACCTCCCTTGCATATGAACGTAGAGTAAAATGATATTATTTGTGAATTATTTTCTACTTGAAGCTTAACCCATTACCAAACGGCAAAAAAATTGGACTAGTCCAAATTCAAAGAAGTTGCAGACGACAATTTTAAGTGCCTGAAATTTAAAATGTTTTGGTCTTTCGGGGTAGAAAACATTGTGGGAAATGAAGAAATTGACAGGACACTTGTTGTTTACCAAGGGGTAAATGGTAAGCCTAAGAATTTCACTTTACTTCAGCCTGAAGGCAGTCGGGGGATCTTGTTGCGTGGAGAGCCGGGAACTATGTCTGTGGCATTCGTTAGCATCCTGCGGTGCAGTCATGAGGTTCTGTGTTTAGACCCGTGTGTGAGAGTTGCACCGCGTATTTTGGCGGATGGGCGGAGGCGGTCGCCGGAGGCGTTTGGAAACGGGCCTTTTTTCGGTGAGTCAGTGAAATCATCCATCTCTTTTGAATTCTTGCATACTTGCCGACAAAAACGGTTGAAATTACCTCCCTTGCATATGAACGTAGAGTAAAATGATATTATTTGTGAATTATTTTCTACTTGAAGCTTAACCCATTACCAAACGGCAAAAAAATTGGACTAGTCCAAATTCAAAGAAGTTGCAGACGACAATTTTAAGTGCCTGAAATTTAAAATGTTTTGGTCTTTCGGGGTAGAAAACATTGTGGGAAATGAAGAAATTGACAGGACACTTGTTGTTTACCAAGGGGTAAATGGTAAGCCTAAGAATTTCACTTCACTTCAGGCCGAAGGCAGTCGGGGGATCTTGTTGCGTGGAGAGCCGGGAACTATGTCTGTGGCATTCGTTAGCATCCTGCGGTGCAGTCATGAGGTTCTGTGTTTAGACCCGTGTGTGAGAGTTGCACCGCGTATTTTGGCGGATGGGCGGAGGCGGTCGCCGGAGGCATTTGGAAACGGGCCTTTTTTCGGTGAGTCAGTGAAATCATCCATCTCTTTTGAATTCTTGCATACTTGCCGACAAAAACGGTTGAAATTACCTCCCTTGCATATGAACGTAGAGTAAAATGATATTATTTGTGAATTATTTTCTACTTGAAGCTTAACCCATTACCAAACGGCAAAAAAATTGGACTAGTCCAAATTCAAAGA
>CAVMGG010000507.1:0-56691 GCA_963680895.1 Fragum sueziense
CGACCGACCGACCGACCGACCCGACCCGACCCGACCCGACCCGACCCGACCCGACCCGACCCGACCCGACCGACCGACCTACCGACCGAACGACCGACCGACCGACCGACTGACCCACCCACAGACCGACCCACCCACAGACCGACCCACCCACCGACAGACTGACTGACTCAGTGACTGACCCACCCACCGACAGACTGACTGACTCAGTGACTGACTGACTGGCTCAGTGAATGACAGGCTGAGCAACTGACTGACCTACTGAGTGACTGGCTGACTGACAGACTTGATGACCTAAAGACAGACTGACTGACCCACTGAATGACAAATTGACCTACTGACTGACTGGCTGATCTACTGACTGACTGACTGATCTCTTGACCTGCTAACTGGTTGACCTACTGACTGACTGACTGGCTGACCTACTGACTGACTGAGTGACTAGCTGTCTGACAGACTGAGTGACTAGCTGTCTGACTGACTGACTGGGTGACTAGCTGTCTGACAGACTGAGTGACTAGCTGTCTTACAGTCTGAGTGATTAGCTGACTGACCAACTAACTGACTGACTTACAGATTGGCTGACCTAGTGACTGCTGAATGACCTAATGACGGACTGGCTGACCCACTGACTGACAGAATGACCTACTGACTGACTGGCTGACCTACTGGCAGACTGACTAACTGACTGACTGATCGATCGACCAAATGACTGACCTACTGAAAGACCTACTGACAGACTGACCTACTGACTGAGAGACAGACTGACTGACCTACTGACTGAATGACTGACTGACTCACAGACTGAATCACTGACTGTGACTGACTCACTGACTGACTCACTGACTGTGACTGACTCACTTACTTTGACTGACTCACTGACTGTGACTGACTGACTGATTTACTGACTGACTGACTGGCTGACATACTGACTGACTGAGTGAGTAGATGTCTGACAGACTGAGTGACTAGCTGTCTGACAGACTGAGTGACTGACTGACCGACCGACGGTAAGACCGACTGACTGACCAACCTACTGAGTGACTAGCTGTCTGACAGACTGAGTGACTAGCTGACTAACTAGCTGACTAGCTGACTGACTAGCTGACTGACCGACTGACTGACTGACTGACCTTATGACTGCTGAATGACCTAATGACGGACTGGCTGACCCACAGACTGACAGAATGACCTACTGACTGACTGGCTGACCTACTGGCAGACTGACTGACTGACTGACTGACTGACTGACTGACTGACTGACTGACTGACTGACTGACTGACTGACTGACTGACTGACTGACTGACTGACTGACTGACTGACTGACTGACTGACTGACTGACTGACTGACTGACTGACTGAGTAGCTGACTAACTGACTAACTGACTGACTGACTGACTAACTGACTGACTGACTGACTGACTGACTGACTGACTGACTGACTGACTGACTGACTGACTGACCGACCGACCGACCGACCGACCGACCGACCGACCGACCGACCGACCGACCCGACCCGACCCGACCCGAGCCTACCCGACCCGACCCGACCCGACCCGACCCGACCCGACCCGACCGACCGACCGACCGACCGACCTACCGACCGACCGACCGACCGACTGACCCACCCACAGACCGACCCACCCACAGACCGACCCACCCACCGACAGACTGACTGACTCAGTGACTGACCCACCCACCGACAGACTGACTGACTCAGTGACTGACTGACTGGCTCAGTGAATGATAGGCTGAGCAACTGACTGACCTACTGAGTGACTGGCTGACTGACAGACTTGATGACCTAAAGACAGACTGACTGACCCACTGAATGACAAATTGACCTACTGACTGACTGGCTGATCTACTGACTGACTGACTGATCTCTTGACCTGCTAACTGGTTGACCTACTGACTGACTGACTGGCTGACCTACTGACTGACTGAGTGACTAGCTGTCTGACAGACTGAGTGACTAGCTGTCTGACTGACTGACTGGGTGACTAGCTGTCTGACAGACTGAGTGACTAGCTGTCTTACAGTCTGAGTGATTAGCTGACTGACCAACTAACTGACTGACTTACAGATTGGCTGACCTAGTGACTGCTGAATGACCTAATGACGGACTGGCTGACCCACTGACTGACAGAATGACCTACTGACTGACTGGCTGACCTACTGGCAGACTGACTAACTGACTGACTGATCGATCGACCAAATGACTGACCTACTGAAAGACCTACTGACAGACTGACCTACTGACTGAGAGACAGACTGACTGACCTACTGACTGAATGACTGACTGACTGACTCACAGACTGACTCACTGACTGTGACTGACTCACTGACTGACTCACTGACTGTGATTGACTCACTTACTGTGACTGACTCACTGACTGTGACTGACTGACTGATTTACTGACTGACTGACTGGCTGACATACTGACTGACTGAGTGAGTAGATGTCTGACAGACTGAGTGACTAGCTGTCTGACAGACTGAGTGACTGACTGACCGACCGACGGTAAGACCGACTGACTGACCAACCTACTGAGTGACTAGCTGTCTGACAGACTGAGTGACTAGCTGACTAACTAGCTGACTAGCTGACTGACTAGCTGACTGACTGACTGACTGACTGACTGACCTTATGACTGCTGAATGACCTAATGACGGACTGGCTGACCCACAGACTGACAGAATGACCTACTGACTGACTGGCTGACCTACTGGCAGACTGACTGACTGACTGACTGACTGACTGACTGACTGACTGACTGACTGACTGACTGACTGACTGACTGACTGACTGACTGACTGACTGAGTAGCTGACTAACTGACTAACTGACTGACTGACTGACTGACTAACTGACTGACTGACTGACTGACTGACTGACTGACTGACTGACTGACTGACTGACTGACCGACCGACCGACCGACCGACCGACCGACCGACCGACCGACCGACCGACCGACCGACCGACCGACCGACCGACCCGACCCGACCCGACCCGACCCGACCCGACCCGACCCGACCCGACCCGACCCGACCCGACCGACCGACCTACCGACCGACCGACCGACCGACCGACCGACCGACTGACCCACCCACAGACCGACCCACCCACAGACCGACCCACCCACCGACAGACTGACTGACTCAGTGACTGACCCACCCACCGACAGACTGACTGACTCAGTGACTGACTGACTGGCTCAGTGAATGACAGGCTGAGCAACTGACTGACCTACTGAGTGACTGGCTGACTGACAGACTTGATGACCTAAAGACAGACTGACTGACCCACTGAATGACAAATTGACCTACTGACTGACTGGCTGATCTACTGACTGACTGACTGATCTCTTGACCTGCTAACTGGTTGACCTACTGACTGACTGACTGGCTGACCTACTGACTGACTGAGTGACTAGCTGTCTGACAGACTGAGTGACTAGCTGTCTGACTGACTGACTGGGTGACTAGCTGTCTGACAGACTGAGTGACTAGCTGTCTTACAGTCTGAGTGATTAGCTGACTGACCAACTAACTGACTGACTTACAGATTGGCTGACCTAGTGACTGCTGAATGACCTAATGACGGACTGGCTGACCCACTGACTGACAGAATGACCTACTGACTGACTGGCTGACCTACTGGCAGACTGACTAACTGACTGACTGATCGATCGACCAAATGACTGACCTACTGAAAGACCTACTGACAGACTGACCTACTGACTGAGACACAGACTGACTGACCTACTGACTGAATGACTGACTGACTCACAGACTGACTCACTGACTGTGACTGACTCACTGACTGACTCACTGACTGTGACTGACTCACTTACTGTGACTGACTCACTGACTGTGACTGACTGACTGATTTACTGACTGACTGACTGGCTGACATACTGACTGACTGAGTGAGTAGATGTCTGACAGACTGAGTGACTAGCTGTCTGACAGACTGAGTGACTGACTGACCGACCGACGGTAAGACCGACTGACTGACCAACCTACTGAGTGACTAGCTGTCTGACAGACTGAGTGACTAGCTGACTAACTAGCTGACTAGCTGACTGACTAGCTGACTGACTGACTGACTGACTGACTGACCTTATGACTGCTGAATGACCTAATGACGGACTGGCTGGCCCACAGACTGACAGAATGACCTACTGACTGACTGGCTGACCTACTGGCAGACTGACTGACTGACTGACTGACTGACTGACTGACTGACTGACTGACTGACTGACTGACTGACTGACTGACTGACTGACTGACTGACTGACTGACTGACTGACTGACTGACTGACTGACTGACTGACTGACTGACTGACTGACTGACTGACTGACTGACTGACCGACCCGACCCGACCCGACCCGACCCGACCCGACCCGACCCGACCGACCGACCGACCTACCGACCGACCGACCGACCGACTGACCCACCCACAGACCGACCCACCCACAGACCGACCCACCCACCGACAGACTGACTGACTGACCAACCTACTGAGTGACTAGCTGTCTGACAGACTGAGTGACTAGCTGACTAACTAGCTGACTAGCTGACTGACTAGCTGACTGACTGACTGACTGACTGACTGACTGACCTTATGACTGCTGAATGACCTAATGACGGACTGGCTGACCCACAGACTGACAGAATGACCTACTGACTGACTGGCTGACCTACTGGCAGACTGACTGACTGACTGACTGACTGACTGACTGACTGACTGACTGACTGACTGACTGACTGACTGACTGACTGACTGACTGACTGACTGACTGACTGACTGACTGACTGACTGACTGACTGACTGACTGACTGACTGACTGACTGAGTAGCTGACTAACTGACTAACTGACTGACTGACTGACTGACTAACTGACTGACTGACTGACTGACTGACTGACTGACTGACTGACTGACTGACTGACCGACCGACCGACCGACCGACCGACCGACCGACCGACCGACCGACCGACCGACCGACCGACCCGACCCGACCCGACCCAACCCGACCCGACCCGACCCGACCCGACCCGACCCGACCCGACCCGACCCGACCTACCGACCGACCTACCGACCGACCGACCGACCGACCGACCGACCGACCGACTGACCCACCCACAGACCGACCCACCCACAGACCGACCCACCCACCGACAGACTGACTGACTCAGTGACTGACCCACCCACCGACAGACTGACTGACTCAGTGACTGACTGACTGGCTCAGTGAATGACAGGCTGAGCAACTGACTGACCTACTGAGTGACTGGCTGACTGACAGACTTGATGACCTAAAGACAGACTGACTGACCCACTGAATGACAAATTGACCTACTGACTGACTGGCTGATCTACTGACTGACTGACTGATCTCTTGACCTGCTAACTGGTTGACCTACTGACTGACTGACTGGCTGACCTACTGACTGACTGAGTGACTAGCTGTCTGACAGACTGAGTGACTAGCTGTCTGACTGACTGACTGGGTGACTAGCTGTCTGACAGACTGAGTGACTAGCTGTCTTACAGTCTGAGTGATTAGCTGACTGACCAACTAACTGACTGACTTACAGATTGGCTGACCTAGTGACTGCTGAATGACCTAATGACGGACTGGCTGACCCACTGACTGACAGAATGACCTACTGACTGACTGGCTGACCTACTGGCAGACTGACTAACTGACTGACTGATCGATCGACCAAATGACTGACCTACTGAAAGACCTACTGACAGACTGACCTACTGACTGAGAGACAGACTGACTGACCTACTGACTGAATGACTGACTGACTCACAGACTGACTCACTGACTGTGACTGACTCACTGACTGACTCACTGACTGTGACTGACTCACTTACTGTGACTGACTCACTGACTGTGATTGACTGACTGACTGGCTGACATACTGACTGACTGAGTGAGTAGATGTCTGACAGACTGAGTGACTAGCTGTCTGACAGACTGAGTGACTGACTGACCGACCGACGGTAAGACCGACTGACTGACCAACCTACTGAGTGACTAGCTGTCTGACAGACTGAGTGACTAGCTGACTAACTAGCTGACTAGCTGACTGACTAGCTGACTGACTGACTGACTGACTGACTGACCTTATGACTGCTGAATGACCTAATGACGGACTGGCTGACCCACAGACTGACAGAATGACCTACTGACTGACTGGCTGACCTACTGGCAGACTGACTGACTGACTGACTGACTGACTGACTGACTGACTGACTGACTGACTGACTGACTGACTGACTGACTGACTGACTGACTGACTGACTGACTGACTGACTGACTGACTGACTGAGTAGCTGACTAACTGACTAACTGACTGACTGACTGACTGACTAACTGACTGACTGACTGACTGACTGACTGACTGACTGACTGACTGACTGACCGACCGACCGACCGACCGACCGACCGACCGACCGACCGACCGACCGACCGACCGACCCGACCCGACCGACCCGACCCGACCCGACCCGACCCGACCCGACCCGACCCGACCGACCTACCGACCGACCGACCGACCGACCGACCGACTGACCCACCCACAGACCGACCCACCCACAGACCGACCCACCCACCGACAGACTGACTGACTCAGTGACTGACCCACCCACCGACAGACTGACTGACTCAGTGACTGACTGACTGGCTCAGTGAATGACAGGCTGAGCAACTGACTGACCTACTGAGTGACTGGCTGACTGACAGACTTGATGACCTAAAGACAGACTTACTGACCCACTGAATGACAAATTGACCTACTGACTGACTGGCTGATCTACTGACTGACTGACTGATCTCTTGACCTGCTAACTGGTTGACCTACTGACTGACTGACTGGCTGACCTACTGACTGACTGAGTGACTAGCTGTCTGACAGACTGAGTGACTAGCTGTCTGACTGACTGACTGGGTGACTAGCTGTCTGACAGACTGAGTGACTAGCTGTCTTACAGTCTGAGTGATTAGCTGACTGACCAACTAACTGACTGACTTACAGATTGGCTGACCTAGTGACTGCTGAATGACCTAATGACGGACTGGCTGACCCACTGACTGACAGAATGACCTACTGACTGACTGGCTGACCTACTGGCAGACTGACTAACTGACTGACTGATCGATCGACCAAATGACTGACCTACTGAAAGACCTACTGACAGACTGACCTACTGACTGAGAGACAGACTGACTGACCTACTGACTGAATGACTGACTGACTGACTCACAGACTGACTCACTGACTGTGACTGACTCACTGACTGACTCACTGACTGTGACTGACTCACTTACTGTGACTGACTCACTGACTGTGACTGACTGACTGATTTACTGACTGACTGACTGGCTGACATACTGACTGACTGAGTGAGTAGATGTCTGACAGACTGAGTGACTAGCTGTCTGACAGACTGAGTGACTGACTGACCGACCGACGGTAAGACCGACTGACTGACCAACCTACTGAGTGACTAGCTGTCTGACAGACTGAGTGACTAGCTGACTAACTAGCTGACTAGCTGACTGACTAGCTGACTGACTGACTGACTGACTGACTGACCTTATGACTGCTGAATGACCTAATGACGGACTGGCTGACCTACTGGCAGACTGACTGACTGACTGACTGACTGACTGACTGACTGACTGACTGACTGACTGACTGACTGACTGACTGACTGACTGACTGACTGACTGACTGACTGACTGACTGACTGACTGAGTAGCTGACTAACTGACTAACTGACTGACTGACTGACTGACTAACTGACTGACTGACTGACTGACTGACTGACTGACTGACTGACTGACTGACTGACTGACTGACCGACCGACCGACCGACCGACCGACCGACCGACCGACCGACCGACCGACCGACCGACCGACCGACCCGACCCGACCCGACCCGACCCGACCCAACCCGACCCGACCCGACCCGACCCGACCCGACCGACCGACCGACCTACCGACCGACCGACCGACCGACCGACTGACCCACCCACAGACCGACCCACCCACAGACCGACCCACCCACCGACAGACTGACTGACTCAGTGACTGACCCACCCACCGACAGACTGACTGACTCAGTGACTGACTGACTGGCTCAGTGAATGACAGGCTGAGCAACTGACTGACCTACTGAGTGACTGGCTGACTGACAGACTTGATGACCTAAAGACAGACTGACTGACCCACTGAATGACAAATTGACCTACTGACTGACTGGCTGATCTACTGACTGACTGACTGATCTCTTGACCTGCTAACTGGTTGACCTACTGACTGACTGACTGGCTGACCTACTGACTGACTGAGTGACTAGCTGTCTGACAGACTGAGTGACTAGCTGTCTGACTGACTGACTGGGTGACTAGCTGTCTGACAGACTGAGTGACTAGCTGTCTTACAGTCTGAGTGATTAGCTGACTGACCAACTAACTGACTGACTTACAGATTGGCTGACCTAGTGACTGCTGAATGACCTAATGACGGACTGGCTGACCCACTGACTGACAGAATGACATACTGACTGACTGGCTGACCTACTGGCAGACTGACTAACTGACTGACTGATCGATCGACCAAATGACTGACCTACTGAAAGACCTACTGACAGACTGACCTACTGACTGAGAGACAGACTGACTGACCTACTGACTGAATGACTGACTGACTCACAGACTGACTCACTGACTGTGACTGACTCACTGACTGACTCACTGACTGTGACTGACTCACTTACTGTGACTGACTCACTGACTGTGACTGACTGACTGATTTACTGACTGACTGACTGGCTGACCTACTGACTGACTGAGTGAGTAGATGTCTGACAGACTGAGTGACTAGCTGTCTGACAGACTGAGTGACTGACTGACCGACCGACGGTAAGACCGACTGACTGACCAACCTACTGAGTGACTAGCTGTCTGACAGACTGAGTGACTAGCTGACTAACTAGCTGACTAGCTGACTGACTAGCTGACTGACTGACTGACTGACTGACTGACCTTATGACTGCTGAATGACCTAATGACGGACTGGCTGACCCACAGACTGACAGAATGACCTACTGACTGACTGGCTGACCTACTGGCAGACTGACTGACTGACTGACTGACTGACTGACTGACTGACTGACTGACTGACTGACTGACTGACTGACTGACTGACTGACTGACTGACTGACTGACTGACTGACTGACTGACTGACTGACTGACTGACTGACTGAGTAGCTGACTAACTGACTAACTGACTGACTGACTAACTGACTGACTGACTGACTGACTGACTGACTGACTGACTGACTGACTGACTGACTGACCGACCGACCGACCGACCGACCGACCGACCGACCGACCGACCGACCGACCGACCGACCGACCGACCGACCCGACCCGACCCGACCCGACCCAACCCGACCCCACCCGACCCGACCCGACCCGACCCGACCCGACCGACCGACCGACCGACTGACCCACCCACAGACCGACCCACCCACAGACCGACCCACCCACCGACAGACTGACTGACTCAGTGACTGACCCACCCACCGACAGACTGACTGACTCAGTGACTGACTGACTGGCTCAGTGAATGACAGGCTGAGCAACTGACTGACCTACTGAGTGACTGGCTGACTGACAGACTTGATGACCTAAAGACAGACTGACTGACCCACTGAATGACAAATTGACCTACTGACTGACTGGCTGATCTACTGACTGACTGACTGATCTCTTGACCTGCTAACTGGTTGACCTACTGACTGACTGACTGGCTGACCTACTGACTGACTGAGTGACTAGCTGTCTGACAGACTGAGTGACTAGCTGTCTGACTGACTGACTGGGTGACTAGCCGTCTGACAGACTGAGTGACTAGCTGTCTTACAGTCTGAGTGATTAGCTGACTGACCAACTAACTGACTGACTTACAGATTGGCTGACCTAGTGACTGCTGAATGACCTAATGACGGACTGGCTGACCCACTGACTGACAGAATGACCTACTGACTGACTGGCTGACCTACTGGCAGACTGACTAACTGACTGACTGATCGATCGACCAAATGACTGACCTACTGAAAGACCTACTGACAGACTGACCTACTGACTGAGAGACAGACTGACTGACCTACTGACTGAATGACTGACTGACTGACTCACAGACTGACTCACTGACTGTGACTGACTCACTGACTGACTCACTGACTGTGACTGACTCACTTACTGTGACTGACTCACTGACTGTGACTGACTGACTGATTTACTGACTGACTGACTGGCTGACATACTGACTGACTGAGTGAGTAGATGTCTGACAGACTGAGTGACTAGCTGTCTGACAGACTGAGTGACTGACTGACCGACCGACGGTAAGACCGACTGACTGACCAACCTACTGAGTGACTAGCTGTCTGACAGACTGAGTGACTAGCTGACTAACTAGCTGACTAGCTGACTGACTAGCTGACTGACTGACTGACTGACTGACTGACCTTATGACTGCTGAATGACCTAATGACGGACTGGCTGACCCACAGACTGACAGAATGACCTACTGACTGACTGGCTGACCTACTGGCAGACTGACTGACTGACTGACTGACTGACTGACTGACTGACTGACTGACTGACTGACTGACTGACTGACTGACTGACTGACTGACTGACTGACTGATTGAGTAGCTGACTAACTGACTAACTGACTGACTGACTGACTGACTAACTGACTGACTGACTGACTGACTGACTGACTGACTGACTGACTGACTGACTGACTGACCGACCGACCGACCGACCGACCGACCGACCGACCGACCGACCGACCGACCGACCGACCGACCGACCGACCGACCCGACCCGACCCGACCCGACCCAACCCGACCCGACCCGACCCGACCCGACCCGACCCGACCCGACCGACCGACCAACCTACCGACCGACCGACCGACCGACCGACCGACCGACGGACCCACCCACAGACCGACCCACCCACAGACCGACCCACCCACCGACAGACTGACTGACTCAGTGACTGACCCACCCACCGACAGACTGACTGACTCAGTGACTGACTGACTGGCTCAGTGAATGACAGGCTGAGCAACTGACTGACCTACTGAGTGACTGGCTGACTGACAGACTTGATGACCTAAAGACAGACTGACTGACCCACTGAATGACAAATTGACCTACTGACTGACTGGCTGATCTACTGACTGACTGACTGATCTCTTGACCTGCTAACTGGTTGACCTACTGACTGACTGACTGGCTGACCTACTGACTGACTGAGTGACTAGCTGTCTGACAGACTAAGTGACTAGCTGTCTGACTGACTGACTGGGTAACTAGCTGTCTGACAGACTGAGTGACTAGCTGTCTTACAGTCTGAGTGATTAGCTGACTGACCAACTAACTGACTGACTTACAGATTGGCTGACCTAGTGACTGCTGAATGACCTAATGACGGACTGGCTGACCCACTGACTGACAGAATGACCTACTGACTGACTGGCTGACCTACTGGCAGACTGACTAACTGACTGACTGATCGATCGACCAAATGACTGACCTACTGAAAGACCTACTGACAGACTGACCTACTGACTGAGAGACAGACTGACTGACCTACTGACTGAATGACTGACTGACTCACAGACTGACTCACTGACTGTGACTGACTCACTGACTGACTCACTGACTGTGACTGACTCACTTACTGTGACTGACTCACTGACTGTGACTGACTGACTGATTTACTGACTGACTGACTGGCTGACATACTGACTGACTGAGTGAGTAGATGTCTGACAGACTGAGTGACTAGCTGTCTGACAGACTGAGTGACTGACTGACCGACCGACGGTAAGACCGACTGACTGACCAACCTACTGAGTGACTAGCTGTCTGACAGACTGAGTGACTAGCTGACTAACTAGCTGACTAGCTGACTGACTAGCTGACTGACTGACTGACTGACTGACTGACCTTATGACTGCTGAATGACCTAATGACGGACTGGCTGACCCACAGACTGACAGAATGACCTACTGACTGACTGGCTGACCTACTGGCAGACTGACTGACTGACTGACTGACTGACTGACTGACTGACTGACTGACTGACTGACTGACTGACTGACTGACTGACTGACTGACTGACTGACTGACTGACTGACTGACTGACTGACTGACTGACTGACTGAGTAGCTGACTAACTGACTAACTGACTGACTGACTGACTAACTGACTGACTGACTGACTGACTGACTGACTGACTGACTGACTGACTGACTGACTGACTGACTGACTGACTGACCGACCGACCGACCGACCGACCGACCGACCGACCGACCGACCGACCCGACCCGACCCGACCCGACCCGACCCGACCCGACCCGACCCGACCCGACCCGACCGACCGACCGACCGACCTACCGACCGACCGACCGACCGACTGACCCACCCACAGACCGACCCACCCACAGACCGACCCACCCACCGACAGACTGACTGACTCAGTGACTGACCCACCCACCGACAGACTGACTGACTCAGTGACTGACTGACTGGCTCAGTGAATGACAGGCTGAGCAACTGACTGACCTACTGAGTGACTGGCTGACTGACAGACTTGATGACCTAAAGACAGACTGACTGACCCACTGAATGACAAATTGACCTACTGACTGACTGGCTGATCTACTGACTGACTGACTGATCTCTTGACCTGCTAACTGGTTGACCTACTGACTGACTGACTGGCTGACCTACTGACTGACTGAGTGACTAGCTGTCTGACAGACTGAGTGACTAGCTGTCTGACTGACTGACTGGGTGACTAGCTGTCTGACAGACTGAGTGACTAGCTGTCTTACAGTCTGAGTGATTAGCTGACTGACCAACTAACTGACTGACTTACAGATTGGCTGACCTAGTGACTGCTGAATGACCTAATGACGGACTGGCTGACCCACTGACTGACAGAATGACCTACTGACTGACTGGCTGACCTACTGGCAGACTGACTAACTGACTGACTGATCGATCGACCAAATGACTGACCTACTGAAAGACCTACTGACAGACTGACCTACTGACTGAGAGACAGACTGACTGACCTACTGACTGAATGACTGACTGACTGACTCACAGACTGACTCACTGACTGTGACTGACTCACTGACTGACTCACTGACTGTGACTGACTCACTTACTGTGACTGACTCACTGACTGTGACTGACTGACTGATTTACTGACTGACTGACTGGCTGACATACTGACTGACTGAGTGAGTAGATGTCTGACAGACTGAGTGACTAGCTGTCTGACAGACTGAGTGACTGACTGACCGACCGACGGTAAGACCGACTGACTGACCAACCTACTGAGTGACTAGCTGTCTGACAGACTGAGTGACTAGCTGACTAACTAGCTGACTAGCTGACTGACTAGCTGACTGACTGACTGACTGACTGACTGACCTTATGACTGCTGAATGACCTAATGACGGACTGGCTGACCCACAGACTGACAGAATGACCCACTGACTGACTGGCTGACCTACTGGCAGACTGACTGACTGACTGACTGACTGACTGACTGACTGACTGACTGACTGACTGACTGACTGACTGACTGACTGACTGACTGACTGACTGACTGACTGACTGACTGACTGACTGAGTAGCTGACTAACTGACTAACTGACTGACTGACTGACTGACTAACTGACTGACTGACTGACTGACTGACTGACTGACTGACTGACTGACTGACTGACTGACTGACTGACTGACTGACCGACCGACCGACCGACCGACCGACCGACCGACCGACCGACCGACCGACCGACCGACCGACCGACCGACCCGACCCGACCCGACCCGACCCAACCCGACCCGACCCGACCCGACCCGACCCGACCCGACCCGACCGACCGACCTACCGACCGACCGACCGACCGACCGACCGACTGACCCACCCACAGACCGACCCACCCACAGACCGACCCACCCACCGACAGACTGACTGACTCAGTGACTGACCCACCCACCGACAGACTGACTGACTCAGTGACTGACTGACTGGCTCAGTGAATGACAGGCTGAGCAACTGACTGACCTACTGAGTGACTGGCTGACTGACAGACTTGATGACCTAAAGACAGACTGACTGACCCATGAATGACAAATTGACCTACTGACTGACTGGCTGATCTACTGACTGACTGACTGATCTCTTGACCTGCTAACTGGTTGACCTACTGACTGACTGACTGGCTGACCTACTGACTGACTGAGTGACTAGCTGTCTGACAGACTGAGTGACTAGCTGTCTGACTGACTGACTGGGTGACTAGCTGTCTGACAGACTGAGTGACTAGCTGTCTTACAGTCTGAGTGATTAGCTGACTGACCAACTAACTGACTGACTTACAGATTGGCTGACCTAGTGACTGCTGAATGACCTAATGACGGACTGGCTGACCCACTGACTGACAGAATGACCTACTGACTGACTGGCTGACCTACTGGCAGACTGACTAACTGACTGACTGATCGATCGACCAAATGACTGACCTACTGAAAGACCTACTGACAGACTGACCTACTGACTGAGAGACAGACTGACTGACCTACTGACTGAATGACTGACTGACTCACAGACTGACTCACTGACTGTGACTGACTCACTGACTGACTCACTGACTGTGACTGACTCACTTACTGTGACTGACTCACTGACTGTGACTGACTGACTGATTTACTGACTGACTGACTGGCTGACATACTGACTGACTGAGTGAGTAGATGTCTGACAGACTGAGTGACTAGCTGTCTGACAGACTGAGTGACTGACTGACCGACCGACGGTAAGACCGACTGACTGACCAACCTACTGAGTGACTAGCTGTCTGACAGACTGAGTGACTAGCTGACTAACTAGCTGACTAGCTGACTGACTAGCTGACTGACTGACTGACTGACTGACTGACCTTATGACTGCTGAATGACCTAATGACGGACTGGCTGACCCACAGACTGACAGAATGACCTACTGACTGACTGGCTGACCTACTGGCAGACTGACTGACTGACTGACTGACTGACTGACTGACTGACTGACTGACTGACTGACTGACTGACTGACTGACTGACTGACTGACTGACTGACTGACTGACTGAGTAGCTGACTAACTGACTAACTGACTGACTGACTGACTGACTAACTGACTGACTGACTGACTGACTGACTGACTGACTGACTGACTGACTGACTGACTGACTGACTGACTGACCGACCGACCGACCGACCGACCGACCGACCGACCGACCGACCGACCGACCGACCGACCGACCGACCGACCCGACCCGACCCGACCCGACCCAACCCGACCCGACCCGACCCGACCCGACCCGACCCGACCCGACCCGACCGACCGACCGACCTACCGACCGACCGACCGACCGACCGACCGACCGACCGACTGACCCACCCACAGACCGACCCACCCACAGACCGACCCACCCACCGACAGACTGACTGACTCAGTGACTGACCCACCCACCGACAGACTGACTGACTCAGTGACTGACTGACTGGCTCAGTGAATGACAGGCTGAGCAACTGACTGACCTACTGAGTGACTGGCTGACTGACAGACTTGATGACCTAAAGACAGACTGACTGACCCACTGAATGACAAATTGACCTACTGACTGACTGGCTGATCTACTGACTGACTGACTGATCTCTTGACCTGCTAACTGGTTGACCTACTGACTGACTGACTGGCTGACCTACTGACTGACTGAGTGACTAGCTGTCTGACAGACTGAGTGACTAGCTGTCTGACTGACTGACTGGGTGACTAGCTGTCTGACAGACTGAGTGACTAGCTGTCTTACAGTCTGAGTGATTAGCTGACTGACCAACTAACTGACTGACTTACAGATTGGCTGACCTAGTGACTGCTGAATGACCTAATGGCGGACTGGCTGACCCACTGACTGACAGAATGACCTACTGACTGACTGGCTGACCTACTGGCAGACTGACTAACTGACTGACTGATCGATCGACCAAATAACTGACCTACTGAAAGACCTACTGACAGACTGACCTACTGACTGAGAGACAGACTGACTGACCTACTGACTGAATGACTGACTGACTCACAGACTGACTCACTGACTGTGACTGACTCACTGACTGACTCACTGACTGTGACTGACTCACTTACTGTGACTGACTCACTGACTGTGACTGACTGACTGATTTACTGACTGACTGACTGGCTGACATACTGACTGACTGAGTGAGTAGATGTCTGACAGACTGAGTGACTAGCTGTCTGACAGACTGAGTGACTGACTGACCGACCGACGGTAAGACCGACTGACTGACCAACCTACTGAGTGACTAGCTGTCTGACAGACTGAGTGACTAGCTGACTAACTAGCTGACTAGCTGACTGACTAGCTGACTGACTGACTGACTGACTGACTGACCTTATGACTGCTGAATGACCTAATGACGGACTGGCTGACCCACAGACTGACAGAATGACCTACTGACTGACTGGCTGACCTACTGGCAGACTGACTGACTGACTGACTGTGACTGAGTGACTGATTTACTGACTGACTGACTGGCTGACATACTGACTGACTGAGTGAGTAGATGTCTGACAGACTGAGTGACTAGCTGTCTGACAGACTGAGTGACTGACTGACCGACCGACGGTAAGACCGACTGACTGACCAACCTACTGAGTGACTAGCTGTCTGACAGACTGAGTGACTAGCTGACTAACTAGCTGACTAGCTGACTGACTAGCTGACTGACTGACTGACTGACTGACTGACCTTATGACTGCTGAATGACCTAATGACGGACTGGCTGACCCACAGACTGACAGAATGACCTACTGACTGACTGGCTGACCTACTGGCAGACTGACTGACTGACTGACTGACTGACTGACTGACTGACTGACTGACTGACTGACTGACTGACTGACTGACTGACTGACTGACTGACTGACTGACTGACTGACTGACTGACTGACTGACTGACTGACTGACTGACTGACTGACTGACTGAGTAGCTGACTAACTGACTAACTGACTGACTGACTGACTGACTAACTGACTGACTGACTGACTGACTGACTGACTGACTGACTGACTGACTGACTGACTGACTGACCGACCGACCGACCGACCGACCGACCGACCGACCGACCGACCGACCGACCGACCGACCGACCCGACCCGACCCGACCCGACCCGACCCGACCCGACCCGACCCGACCCGACCGACCGACCTACCGACCGACCGACCGACCGACCGACCGACCGACTGACCCACCCACAGACCGACCCACCCACAGACCGACCCACCCACCGACAGACTGACTGACTCAGTGACTGACCCACCCACCGACAGACTGACTGACTCAGTGACTGACTGACTGGCTCAGTGAATGACAGGCTGAGCAACTGACTGACCTACTGAGTGACTGGCTGACTGACAGACTTGATGACCTAAAGACAGACTGACTGACCCACTGAATGACAAATTGACCTACTGACTGACTGGCTGATCTACTGACTGACTGACTGATCTCTTGACCTGCTAACTGGTTGACCTACTGACTGACTGACTGGCTGACCTACTGACTGACTGAGTGACTAGCTGTCTGACAGACTGAGTGACTAGCTGTCTGACTGACTGACTGGGTGACTAGCTGTCTGACAGACTGAGTGACTAGCTGTCTTACAGTCTGAGTGATTAGCTGACTGACCAACTAACTGACTGACTTACAGATTGGCTGACCTAGTGACTGCTGAATGACCTAATGACGGACTGGCTGACCCACTGACTGACAGAATGACCTACTGACTGACTGGCTGACCTACTGGCAGACTGACTAACTGACTGACTGATCGATCGACCAAATGACTGACCTACTGAAAGACCTACTGACAGACTGACCTACTGACTGAGAGACAGACTGACTGACCTACTGACTGAATGACTGACTGACTGACTCACAGACTGACTCACTGACTGTGACTGACTCACTGACTGACTCACTGACTGTGACTGACTCACTTACTGTGACTGACTCACTGACTGTGACTGACTGACTGATTTACTGACTGACTGACTGGCTGACATACTGACTGACTGAGTGAGTAGATGTCTGACAGACTGAGTGACTAGCTGTCTGACAGACTGAGTGACTGACTGACCGACCGACGGTAAGACCGACTGACTGACCAACCTACTGAGTGACTAGCTGTCTGACAGACTGAGTGACTAGCTGACTAACTAGCTGACTAGCTGACTGACTAGCTGACTGACTGACTGACTGACTGACTGACCTTATGACTGCTGAATGACCTAATGACGGACTGGCTGACCCACAGACTGACAGAATGACCTACTGACTGACTGGCTGACCTACTGGCAGACTGACTGACTGACTGACTGACTGACTGACTGACTGACTGACTGACTGACTGACTGACTGACTGACTGACTGACTGACTGACTGACTGAGTAGCTAACTAACTGACTAACTGACTGACTGACTGACTGACTAACTGACTGACTGACTGACTGACTGACTGACTGACTGACTGACTGACTGACTGACTGACTGACTGACTGACCGACCGACCGACCGACCGACCGACCGACCGACCGACCGACCGACCGACCGACCGACCGACCGACCGACCGACCGACCGACCCGACCCGACCCGACCCGACCCAACCCGACCCGACCCGACCCGACCCGACCCGACCCGACCCGACCGACCGACCGACCTACCGACCGACCGACCGACCGACCGACCCACCGACCGACCGACCGACCGACTGACCCACCCACAGACCGACCCACCCACAGACCGACCCACCCACCGACAGACTGACTGACTCAGTGACTGACCCACCCACCGACAGACTGACTGACTCAGTGACTGACTGACTGGCTCAGTGAATGACAGGCTGAGCAACTGACTGACCTACTGAGTGACTGGCTGACTGACAGACTTGATGACCTAAAGACAGACTGACTGACCCACTGAATGACAAATTGACCTACTGACTGACTGGCTGATCTACTGACTGACTGACTGATCTCTTGACCTGCTAACTGGTTGACCTACTGACTGACTGACTGGCTGACCTACTGACTGACTGAGTGACTAGCTGTCTGACAGACTGAGTGACTAGCTGTCTGACTGACTGACTGGGTGACTAGCTGTCTGACAGACTGAGTGACTAGCTGTCTTACAGTCTGAGTGATTAGCTGACTGACCAACTAACTGACTGACTTACAGATTGGCTGACCTAGTGACTGCTGAATGACCTAATGACGGACTGGCTGACCCACTGACTGACAGAATGACCTACTGACTGACTGGCTGACCTACTGGCAGACTGACTAACTGACTGACTGATCGATCGACCAAATGACTGACCTACTGAAAGACCTACTGACAGACTGACCTACTGACTGAGAGACAGACTGACTGACCTACTGACTGAATGACTGACTGACTGACTCACAGACTGACTCACTGACTGTGACTGACTCACTGACTGACTCACTGACTGTGACTGACTCACTTACTGTGACTCACTCACTGACTGTGACTGACTGACTGATTTACTGACTGACTGACTGGCTGACATACTGACTGACTGAGTGAGTAGATGTCTGACAGACTGAGTGACTAGCTGTCTGACAGACTGAGTGACTGACTGACCGACCGACGGTAAGACCGACTGACTGACCAACCTACTGAGTGACTAGCTGTCTGACAGACTGAGTGACTAGCTGACTAACTAGCTGACTAGCTGACTGACTAGCTGACTGACTGACTGACTGACTGACTGACCTTATGACTGCTGAATGACCTAATGACGGACTGGCTGACCCACAGACTGACAGAATGACCTACTGACTGACTGGCTGACCTACTGGCAGACTGACTGACTGACTGACTGACTGACTGACTGACTGACTGACTGACTGACTGACTGACTGACTGACTGACTGACTGACTGACTGACTGACTGACTGACTGACTGACTGACTGACTGACTGACTGACTGACTGACTGACTGACTGACTGAGTAGCTGACTAACTGACTAACTGACTGACTGACTGACTGACTAACTGACTGACTGACTGACTGACTGACTGACTGACTGACTGACTGACTGACTGACTGACTGACTGACCGACCGACCGACCGACCGACCGACCGACCGACCGACCGACCGACCGACCGACCGACCGACCGACCGACCCGACCCGACCCGACCCGACCCAACCCGACCCGACCCGACCCGACCCGACCCGACCCGACCGACCGACCTACCGACCGACCGACCGACCGACCGACCGACCGACCGACCGACTGACCCACCCACAGACCGACCCACCCACAGACCGACCCACCCACCGACAGACTGACTGACTCAGTGACTGACCCACCCACCGACAGACTGACTGACTCAGTGACTGACTGACTGGCTCAGTGAATGACAGGCTGAGCAACTGACTGACCTACTGAGTGACTGGCTGACTGACAGACTTGATGACCTAAAGACAGACTGACTGACCCACTGAATGACAAATTGACCTACTGACTGACTGGCTGATCTACTGACTGACTGACTGATCTCTTGACCTGCTAACTGGTTGACCTACTGACTGACTGACTGGCTGACCTACTGACTGACTGAGTGACTAGCTGTCTGACAGACTGAGTGACTAGCTGTCTGACTGACTGACTGGGTGACTAGCTGTCTGACAGACTGAGTGACTAGCTGTCTTACAGTCTGAGTGATTAGCTGACTGACCAACTAACTGACTGACTTACAGATTGGCTGACCTAGTGACTGCTGAATGACCTAATGACGGACTGGCTGACCCACTGACTGACAGAATGACCTACTGACTGACTGGCTGACCTACTGGCAGACTGACTAACTGACTGACTGATCGATCGACCAAATGACTGACCTACTGAAAGACCTACTGACAGACTGACCTACTGACTGAGAGACAGACTGACTGACCTACTGACTGAATGACTGACTGACTGACTCACAGACTGACTCACTGACTGTGACTGACTCACTGACTGACTCACTGACTGTGACTGACTCACTTACTGTGACTGACTTACTGACTGTGACTGACTGACTGATTTACTGACTGACTGACTGGCTGACATACTGACTGACTGAGTGAGTAGATGTCTGACAGACTGAGTGACTAGCTGTCTGACAGACTGAGTGACTGACTGACCGACCGACGGTAAGACCGACTGACTGACCAACCTACTGAGTGACTAGCTGTCTGACAGACTGAGTGACTAGCTGACTAACTAGCTGACTAGCTGACTGACTAGCTGACTGACTGACTGACTGACTGACTGACCTTATGACTGCTGAATGACCTAATGACGGACTGGCTGACCCACAGACTGACAGAATGACCTACTGACTGACTGGCTGACCTACTGGCAGACTGACTGACTGACTGACTGACTGACTGACTGACTGACTGACTGACTGACTGACTGACTGACTGACTGACTGACTGACTGACTGAATGACTGACTGACTGACTGAGTAGCTGACTAACTGACTGACTGACTGACTGACTGACTGACTAACTGACTGACTGACTGACTGACTGACTGACTGACTGACTGACTGACTGACTGACTGACTGACCGACCGACCGACCGACCGACCGACCGACCGACCGACCGACCGACCGACCGACCCGACCCGACCCGACCCGACCCAACCCGACCCGACCCGACCCGACCCGACCCGACCCGACCCGACCCGACCGACCGACCGACCTACCGACCGACCGACCGACCGACCGACTGACCCACCCACAGACCGACCCACCCACAGACCGACCCACCCACCGACAGACTGACTGACTCAGTGACTGACCCACCCACCGACAGACTGACTGACTCAGTGACTGACTGACTGGCTCAGTGAATGACAGGCTGAGCAACTGACTGACCTACTGAGTGACTGGCTGACTGACAGACTTGATGACCTAAAGACAGACTGACTGACCCACTGAATGACAAATTGACCTACTGACTGACTGGCTGATCTACTGACTGACTGACTGATCTCTTGACCTGCTAACTGGTTGACCTACTGACTGACTGACTGGCTGACCTACTGACTTACTGAGTGACTAGCTGTCTGACAGACTGAGTGACTAGCTGTCTGACTGACTGACTGGGTGACTAGCTGTCTGACAGACTGAGTGACTAGCTGTCTTACAGTCTGAGTGATTAGCTGACTGACCAACTAACTGACTGACTTACAGATTGGCTGACCTAGTGACTGCTGAATGACCTAATGACGGACTGGCTGACCCACTGACTGACAGAATGACCTACTGACTGACTGGCTGACCTACTGGCAGACTGACTAACTGACTGACTGATCGATCGACCAAATGACTGACCTACTGAAAGACCTACTGACAGACTGACCTACTGACTGAGAGACAGACTGACTGACCTACTGACTGAATGACTGACTGACTCACAGACTGACTCACTGACTGTGACTGACTCACTGACTGACTCAATGACTGTGACTGACTCACTTACTGTGACTGACTCACTGACTGTGACTGACTGACTGATTTACTGACTGACTGACTGGCTGACATACTGACTGACTGAGTGAGTAGATGTCTGACAGACTGAGTGACTAGCTGTCTGACAGACTGAGTGACTGACTGACCGACCGACGGTAAGACCGACTGACTGACCAACCTACTGAGTGACTAGCTGTCTGACAGACTGAGTGACTAGCTGACTAACTAGCTGACTAGCTGACTGACTAGCTGACTGACTGACTGACTGACTGACTGACCTTATGACTGCTGAATGACCTAATGACGGACTGGCTGACCCACAGACTGACAGAATGACCTACTGACTGACTGGCTGACCTACTGGCAGACTGACTGACTGACTGACTGACTGACTGACTGACTGACTGACTGACTGACTGACTGACTGACTGACTGACTGACTGACTGACTGACTGACTGACTGACTGAGTAGCTGACTAACTGACTAACTGACTGACTGACTGACTAACTGACTGACTGACTGACTGACTGACTGACTGACTGACTGACTGACTGACTGACTGACTGACCGACCGACCGACCGACCGACCGACCGACCGACCGACCGACCGACCCGACCCGACCCGACCCGACCCGACCCGACCCGACCCGACCCGACCCGACCGACCGACCGACCTACCGACCGACCGACCGACCGACTGACCCACCCACAGACCGACCCACCCACAGACCGACCCACCCACCGACAGACTGACTGACTCAGTGACTGACCCACCCACCGACAGACTGACTGACTCAGTGACTGACTGACTGGCTCAGTGAATGACAGGCTGAGCAACTGACTGACCTACTGAGTGACTGGCTGACTGACAGACTTGATGACCTAAAGACAGACTGACTGACCCACTGAATGACAAATTGACCTACTGACTGACTGGCTGATCTACTGACTGACTGACTGATCTCTTGACCTGCTAACTGGTTGACCTACTGACTGACTGACTGGCTGACCTACTGACTGACTGAGTGACTAGCTGTCTGACAGACTGAGTGACTAGCTGTCTGACTGACTGACTGGGTGACTAGCTGTCTGACAGACTGAGTGACTAGCTGTCTTACAGTCTGAGTGATTAGCTGACTGACCAACTAACTGACTGACTTACAGATTGGCTGACCTAGTGACTGCTGAATGACCTAATGACGGACTGGCTGACCCACTGACTGACAGAATGACCTACTGACTGACTGGCTGACCTACTGGCAGACTGACTAACTGACTGACTGATCGATCGACCAAATGACTGACCTACTGAAAGACCTACTGACAGACTGACCTACTGACTGAGAGACAGACTGACTGACCTACTGACTGAATGACTGACTGACTGACTCACAGACTGACTCACTGACTGTGACTGACTCACTGACTGACTCACTGACTGTGACTGACTCACTTACTGTGACTGACTCACTGACTGTGACTGACTGACTGATTTACTGACTGACTGACTGGCTGACATACTGACTGACTGAGTGAGTAGATGTCTGACAGACTGAGTGACTAGCTGTCTGACAGACTGAGTGACTGACTGACCGACCGACGGTAAGACCGACTGACTGACCAACCTACTGAGTGACTAGCTGTCTGACAGACTGAGTGACTAGCTGACTAACTAGCTGACTAGCTGACTGACTAGCTGACTGACTGACTGACTGACTGACTGACCTTATGACTGCTGAATGACCTAATGACGGACTGGCTGACCCACAGACTGACAGAATGACCTACTGACTGACTGGCTGACCTACTGGCAGACTGACTGACTGACTGACTGACTGACTGACTGACTGACTGACTGACTGACTGACTGACTGACTGACTGACTGACTGACTGACTGACTGACTGACTGACTGACTGACTGACTGACTGACTGACTGAGTAGCTGACTAACTGACTAACTAACTGACTGACTGACTGACTAACTGACTGACTGACTGACTGACTGACTGACTGACTGACTGACTGACTGACTGACTGACCGACCGACCGACCGACCGACCGACCGACCGACCGACCGACCGACCGACCGACCGACCGACCGACCGACCCGACCCGACCCGACCCGACCCAACCCGACCCGACCCGACCCGACCCGACCCGACCCGACCGACCGACCTACCGACCGACCGACCGACCGACCGACCGACCGACTGACCCACCCACAGACCGACCCACCCACAGACCGACCCACCCACCGACAGACTGACTGACTCAGTGACTGACCCACCCACCGACAGACTGACTGACTCAGTGACTGACTGACTGGCTCAGTGAATGACAGGCTGAGCAACTGACTGACCTACTGAGTGACTGGCTGACTGACAGACTTGATGACCTAAAGACAGACTGACTGACCCACTGAATGACAAATTGACCTACTGACTGACTGGCTGATCTACTGACTGACTGACTGATCTCTTGACCTGCTAACTGGTTGACCTACTGACTGACTGACTGGCTGACCTACTGACTGACTGAGTGACTAGCTGTCTGACAGACTGAGTGACTAGCTGTCTGACTGACTGACTGGGTGACTAGCTGTCTGACAGACTGAGTGACTAGCTGTCTTACAGTCTGAGTGATTAGCTGACTGACCAACTAACTGACTGACTTACAGATTGGCTGACCTAGTGACTGCTGAATGACCTAATGACGGACTGGCTGACCCACTGACTGACAGAATGACCTACTGACTGACTGGCTGACCTACTGGCAGACTGACTAACTGACTGACTGATCGATCGACCAAATGACTGACCTACTGAAAGACCTACTGACAGACTGACCTACTGAGTGAGAGACAGACTGACTGACCTACTGACTGAATGACTGACTGACTGACTCACAGACTGACTCACTGACTGTGACTGACTCACTGACTGACTCACTGACTGTGACTGACTCACTTACTGTGACTGACTCACTGACTGTGACTGACTGACTGATTTACTGACTGACTGACTGGCTGACATACTGACTGACTGAGTGAGTAGATGTCTGACAGACTGAGTGACTAGCTGTCTGACAGACTGAGTGACTGACTGACCGACCGACGGTAAGACCGACTGACTGACCAACCTACTGAGTGACTAGCTGTCTGACAGACTGAGTGACTAGCTGACTAACTAGCTGACTAGCTGACTGACTAGCTGACTGACTGACTGACTGACTGACCTTATGACTGCTGAATGACCTAATGACGGACTGGCTGACCCACAGACTGACAGAATGACCTACTGACTGACTGGCTGACCTACTGGCAGACTGACTGACTGACTGACTGACTGACTGACTGACTGACTGACTGACTGACTGACTGACTGACTGACTGACTGACTGACTGACTGACTGACTGACTGACTGACTGACTGAGTAGCTGACTAACTGACTAACTGACTGACTGACTGACTGACTAACTGACTGACTGACTGACTGACTGACTGACTGACTGACTGACTGACTGACCGACCGACCGACCGACCGACCGACCGACCGACCGACCGACCGACCGACCGACCGACCGACCGACCCGACCCGACCCAACCCGACCCGACCCGACCCGACCCGACCCGACCCGACCCGACCCGACCGACCGACCAACCTACCGACCGACCGACCGACCGACGGACCCACCCACAGAC
Source organism: Fragum sueziense (assembly GCA_963680895.1). Lineage (NCBI taxonomy): Eukaryota > Metazoa > Mollusca > Bivalvia > Cardiida > Cardiidae > Fragum > Fragum sueziense. Next base: position 26,460 of record CAVMGG010000507.1, read on the forward strand.
CGACCCACCCACAGACCGACCCACCCACCGACAGACTGACTGACTCAGTGACTGACCCACCCACCGACAGACTGACTGACTCAGTGACTGACTGACTGGCTCAGTGAATGACAGGCTGAGCAACTGACTGACCTACTGAGTGACTGGCTGACTGACAGACTTGATGACCTAAAGACAGACTGACTGACCCACTGAATGACAAATTGACCTACTGACTGACTGGCTGATCTACTGACTGACTGACTGATCTCTTGACCTGCTAACTGGTTGACCTACTGACTGACTGACTGGCTGACCTACTGACTGACTGAGTGACTAGCTGTCTGACAGACTGAGTGACTAGCTGTCTGACTGACTGACTGGGTGACTAGCTGTCTGACAGACTGAGTGACTAGCTGTCTTACAGTCTGAGTGATTAGCTGACTGACCAACTAACTGACTGACTTACAGATTGGCTGACCTAGTGACTGCTGAATGACCTAATGACGGACTGGCTGACCCACTGACTGACAGAATGACCTACTGACTGACTGGCTGACCTACTGGCAGACTGACTAACTGACTGACTGATCGATCGACCAAATGACTGACCTACTGAAAGACCTACTGACAGACTGACCTACTGACTGAGAGACAGACTGACTGACCTACTGACTGAATGACTGACTGACTCACAGACTGACTCACTGACTGTGACTGACTCACTGACTGACTCACTGACTGTGACTGACTCACTTACTGTGACTGACTCACTGACTGTGACTGACTGACTGATTTACTGACTGACTGACTGGCTGACATACTGACTGACTGAGTGAGTAGATGTCTGACAGACTGAGTGACTAGCTGTCTGACAGACTGAGTGACTGACTGACCGACCGACGGTAAGACCGACTGACTGACCAACCTACTGAGTGACTAGCTGTCTGACAGACTGAGTGACTAGCTGACTAACTAGCTGACTAGCTGACTGACTAGCTGACTGACTGACTGACTGACTGACTGACCTTATGACTGCTGAATGACCTAATGACGGACTGGCTGACCCACAGACTGACAGAATGACCTACTGACTGACTGGCTGACCTACTGGCAGACTGACTGACTGACTGACTGACTGACTGACTGACTGACTGACTGACTGACTGACTGACTGACTGACTGACTGACTGACTGACTGACTGACTGACTGACTGACTGAGTAGCTGACTAACTGACTAACTGACTGACTGACTGACTGACTAACTGACTGACTGACTGACTGACTGACTGACTGACTGACTGACTGACTGACCGACCGACCGACCGACCGACCGACCGACCGACCGACCGACCGACCGACCGACCGACCGACCGACCGACCGACCCGACCCGACCCAACCCGACCCGACCCGACCCGACCCGACCCGACCCGACCCGACCGACCGACCAACCTACCGACCGACCGACCGACCGACCGACCGACCGACGGACCCACCCACAGACCGACCCACCCACAGACCGACCCACCCACCGACAGACTGACTGACTCAGTGACTGACCCACCCACCGACAGACTGACTGACTCAGTGACTGACTGACTGGCTCAGTGAATGACAGGCTGAGCAACTGACTGACCTACTGAGTGACTGGCTGACTGACAGACTTGATGACCTAAAGACAGACTGACTGACCCACTGAATGACAAATTGACCTACTGACTGACTGGCTGATCTACTGACTGACTGACTGATCTCTTGACCTGCTAACTGGTTGACCTACTGACTGACTGACTGGCTGACCTACTGACTGACTGAGTGACTAGCTGTCTGACAGACTGAGTGACTAGCTGTCTGACTGACTGACTGGGTGACTAGCTGTCTGACAGACTGAGTGACTAGCTGTCTTACAGTCTGAGTGATTAGCTGACTGACCAACTAACTGACTGACATACAGATTGGCTGACCTAGTGACTGCTGAATGACCTAATGACGGACTGGCTGACCCACTGACTGACAGAATGACCTACTGACTGACTGGCTGACCTACTGGCAGACTGACTAACTGACTGACTGATCGATCGACCAAATGACTGACCTACTGAAAGACCTACTGACAGACTGACCTACTGACTGAGAGACAGACTGACTGACCTACTGACTGAATGACTGACTGACTCACAGACTGACTCACTGACTGTGACTGACTCACTGACTGACTCACTGACTGTGACTGACTCACTTACTGTGACTGACTCACTGACTGTGACTGACTGACTGATTTACTGACTGACTGACTGGCTGACATACTGACTGACTGAGTGAGTAGATGTCTGACAGACTGAGTGACTAGCTGTCTGACAGACTGAGTGACTGACTGACCGACCGACGGTAAGACCGACTGACTGACCAACCTACTGAGTGACTAGCTGTCTGACAGACTGAGTGACTAGCTGACTAACTAGCTGACTAGCTGACTGACTAGCTGACTGACTGACTGACTGACTGACTGACCTTATGACTGCTGAATGACCTAATGACGGACTGGCTGACCCACAGACTGACAGAATGACCTACTGACTGACTGGCTGACCTACTGGCAGACTGACTGACTGACTGACTGACTGACTGACTGACTGACTGACTGACTGACTGACTGACTGACTGACTGACTGACTGACTGACTGACTGACTGAGTAGCTGACTAACTGACTAACTGACTGACTGACTGACTAACTGACTGACTGACTGACTGACTGACTGACTGACTGACTGACTGACTGACTGACCGACCGACCGACCGACCGACCGACCGACCGACCGACCGACCGACCGACCGACCCGACCCGACCCGACCCGACCCGACCCGACCCGACCCGACCCGACCCGACCCGACCCGACCCGACCCGACCCGACCGACAGACCGACCGACCTACCGACCGACCGACCGACCGACTGACCCACCCACAGACCGACCCACCCACAGACCGACCCACCCACCGACAGACTGACTGACTCAGTGACTGACCCACCCACCGACAGACTGACTGACTCAGTGACTGACTGACTGGCTCAGTGAATGACAGGCTGAGCAACTGACTGACCTACTGAGTGACTGGCTGACTGACAGACTTGATGACCTAAAGACAGACTGACTGACCCACTGAATGACAAATTGACCTACTGACTGACTGGCTGATCTACTGACTGACTGACTGATCTCTTGACCTGCTAACTGGTTGACCTACTGACTGACTGACTGGCTGACCTACTGACTGACTGAGTGACTAGCTGTCTGACAGACTGAGTGACTAGCTGTCTGACTGACTGACTGGGTGACTAGCTGTCTGACAGACTGAGTGACTAGCTGTCTTACAGTCTGAGTGATTAGCTGACTGACCAACTAACTGACTGACTTACAGATTGGCTGACCTAGTGACTGCTGAATGACCTAATGACGGACTGGCTGACCCACTGACTGACAGAATGACCTACTGACTGACTGGCTGACCTACTGGCAGACTGACTAACTGACTGACTGATCGATCGACCAAATGACTGACCTACTGAAAGACCTACTGACAGACTGACCTACTGACTGAGAGACAGACTGACTGACCTACTGACTGAATGACTGACTGACTGACTCACAGACTGACTCACTGACTGTGACTGACTCACTGACTGACTCACTGACTGTGACTGACTCACTTACTGTGACTGACTCACTGACTGTGACTGACTGACTGATTTACTGACTGACTGACTGGCTGACATACTGACTGACTGAGTGAGTAGATGTCTGACAGACTGAGTGACTAGCTGTCTGACAGACTGAGTGACTGACTGACCGACCGACGGTAAGACCGACTGACTGACCAACCTACTGAGTGACTAGCTGTCTGACAGACTGAGTGACTAGCTGACTAACTAGCTGACTAGCTGACTGACTAGCTGACTGACTGACTGACTGACTGACTGACCTTATGACTGCTGAATGACCTAATGACGGACTGGCTGACCCACAGACTGACAGAATGACCTACTGACTGACTGGCTGACCTACTGGCAGACTGACTGACTGACTGACTGACTGACTGACTGACTGACTGACTGACTGACTGACTGACTGACTGACTGACTGACTGACTGACTGACTGACTGACTGACTGACTGACTGACTGACTGACTGACTGACTGAGTAGCTGACTAACTGACTAACTGACTGACTGACTGACTGACTAACTGACTGACTGACTGACTGACTGACTGACTGACTGACTGACTGACTGACTGACTGACCGACCGACCGACCGACCGACCGACCAACCGACCGACCGACCGACCGACCGACCGACCGACCGACCCGACCCGACCCGACCCGACCCAACCCGACCCGACCCGACCCGACCCGACCCGACCGACCGACCTACCGACCGACCGACCGACCGACCGACCGACCGACCGACTGACCCACCCACAGACCGACCCACCCACAGACCGACCCACCCACCGACAGACTGACTGACTCAGTGACTGACCCACCCACCGACAGACTGACTGACTCAGTGACTGACTGACTGGCTCAGTGAATGACAGGCTGAGCAACTGACTGACCTACTGAGTGACTGGCTGACTGACAGACTTGATGACCTAAAGACAGACTGACTGACCCACTGAATGACAAATTGACCTACTGACTGACTGGCTGATCTACTGACTGACTGACTGATCTCTTGACCTGCTAACTGGTTGACCTACTGACTGACTGACTGGCTGACCTACTGACTGACTGAGTGACTAGCTGTCTGACAGACTGAGTAACTAGCTGTCTGACTGACTGACTGGGTGACTAGCTGTCTGACAGACTGAGTGACTAGCTGTCTTACAGTCTGAGTGATTATCTGACTGACCAACTAACTGACTGACTTACAGATTGGCTGACCTAGTGACTGCTGAATGACCTAATGACGGACTGGCTGACCCACTGACTGACAGAATGACCTACTGACTGACTGGCTGACCTACTGGCAGACTGACTAACTGACTGACTGATCGATCGACCAAATGACTGACCTACTGAAAGACCTACTGACAGACTGACCTACTGACTGAGAGACAGACTGACTGACCTACTGACTGAATGACTGACTGACTGACTCACAGACTGACTCACTGACTGTGACTGACTCACTGACTGACTCACTGACTGTGACTGACTCACTTACTGTGACTGACTCACTGACTGTGACTGACTGACTGATTTACTGACTGACTGACTGGCTGACATACTGACTGACTGAGTGAGTAGATGTCTGACAGACTGAGTGACTAGCTGTCTGACAGACTGAGTGACTGACTGACCGACCGACGGTAAGACCGACTGACTGACCAACCTACTGAGTGACTAGCTGTCTGACAGACTGAGTGACTAGCTGACTAACTAGCTGACTAGCTGACTGACTAGCTGACTGACTGACTGACTGACTGACCTTATGACTGCTGAATGACCTAATGACGGACTGGCTGACCCACAGACTGACAGAATGACCTACTGACTGACTGGCTGACCTACTGGCAGACTGACTGACTGACTGACTGACTGACTGACTGACTGACTGACTGACTGACTGACTGACTGACTGACTGACTGACTGACTGACTGACTGACTGACTGACTGACTGACTGACTGACTGACTGACTGACTGACTGACTGAGTAGCTGACTAACTGACTAACTTACTGACTGACTGACTGACTGACTAACTGACTGACTGACTGACTGACTGACTGACTGACTGACTGACTGACTGACCGACCGACCGACCGACCGACCGACCGACCGACCGACCGACCGACCGACCGACCGACCCGACCCGACCCGACCCGACCCGACCCGACCCGACCCGACCCGACCCGACCCGACCCGACCCGACCCGACCCGACCGACCGACCAACCTACCGACCGACCGACCGACCGACCGACCGACCGACGGACCCACCCACAGACCGACCCACCCACAGACCGACCCACCCACCGACAGACTGACTGACTCAGTGACTGACCCACCCACCGACAGACTGACTGACTCAGTGACTGACTGACTGGCTCAGTGAATGACAGGCTGAGCAACTGACTGACCTACTGAGTGACTGGCTGACTGACAGACTTGATGACCTAAAGACAGACTGACTGACCCACTGAATGACAAATTGACCTACTGACTGACTGGCTGATCTACTGACTGACTGACTGATCTCTTGACCTGCTAACTGGTTGACCTACTGACTGACTGACTGGCTGACCTACTGACTGACTGAGTGACTAGCTGTCTGACAGACTGAGTGACTAGCTGTCTGACTGACTGACTGGGTGACTAGCTGTCTGACAGACTGAGTGACTAGCTGTCTTACAGTCTGAGTGATTAGCTGACTGACCAACTAACTGACTGACTTACAGATTGGCTGACCTAGTGACTGCTGAATGACCTAATGACGGACTGGCTGACCCACTGACTGACAGAATGACCTACTGACTGACTGGCTGACCTACTGGCAGACTGACTAACTGACTGACTGATCGATCGACCAAATGACTGACCTACTGAAAGACCTACTGACAGACTGACCTACTGACTGAGAGACAGACTGACTGACCTACTGACTGAATGACTGACTGACTCACAGACTGACTCACTGACTGTGACTGACTCACTGACTGACTCACTGACTGTGACTGACTCACTTACTGTGACTGACTCACTGACTGTGACTGACTGACTGATTTACTGACTGACTGACTGGCTGACATACTGACTGACTGAGTGAGTAGATGTCTGACAGACTGAGTGACTAGCTGTCTGACAGACTGAGTGACTGACTGACCGACCGACGGTAAGACCGACTGACTGACCAACCTACTGAGTGACTAGCTGTCTGACAGACTGAGTGACTAGCTGACTAACTAGCTGACTAGCTGACTGACTAGCTGACTGACTGACTGACTGACTGACTGACCTTATGACTGCTGAATGACCTAATGACGGACTGGCTGACCCACAGACTGACAGAATGACCTACTGACTGACTGGCTGACCTACTGGCAGACTGACTGACTGACTGACTGACTGACTGACTGACTGACTGACTGACTGACTGACTGACTGACTGACTGACTGACTGACTGACTGACTGACTGACTGACTGACTGACTGAGTAGCTGACTAACTGACTAACTGACTGACTGACTGACTAACTGACTGACTGACTGACTGACTGACTGACTGACTGACTGACTGACTGACTGACTGACTGACCGACCGACCGACCGACCGACCGACCGACCGACCGACCGACCGACCGACCCGACCCGACCCGACCCGACCCGACCCGACCCGACCCGACCCGACCCGACCCGACCGACCGACCTACCGACCGACCGACCGACCGACCGACCGACTGACCCACCCACAGACCGACCCACCCACAGACCGACCCACCCACCGACAGACTGACTGACTCAGTGACTGACCCACCCACCGACAGACTGACTGACTCAGTGACTGACTGACTGGCTCAGTGAATGACAGGCTGAGCAACTGACTGACCTACTGAGTGACTGGCTGACTGACAAACTTGATGACCTAAAGACATACTGACTGACCCACTGAATGACAAATTGACCTACTGACTGACTGGCTGATCTACTGACTGACTGACTGATCTCTTGACCTGCTAACTGGTTGACCTACTGACTGACTGACTGGCTGACCTACTGACTGACTGAGTGACTAGCTGTCTGACAGACTGAGTGACTAGCTGTCTGACTGACTGACTGGGTGACTAGCTGTCTGACAGACTGAGTGACTAGCTGTCTTACAGTCTGAGTGATTAGCTGACTGACCAACTAACTGACTGACTTACAGATTGGCTGACCTAGTGACTGCTGAATGACCTAATGACGGACTGGCTGACCCACTGACTGACAGAATGACCTACTGACTGACTGGCTGACCTACTGGCAGACTGACTAACTGACTGACTGATCGATCGACCAAATGACTGACCTACTGAAAGACCTACTGACAGACTGACCTACTGACTGAGAGACAGACTGACTGACCTACTGACTGAATGACTGACTGACTCACAGACTGACTCACTGACTGTGACTGACTCACTGACTGACTCACTGACTGTGACTGACTCACTTACTGTGACTGACTCACTGACTGTGACTGACTGACTGATTTACTGACTGACTGACTGGCTGACATACTGACTGACTGAGTGAGTAGATGTCTGACAGACTGAGTGACTAGCTGTCTGACAGACTGAGTGACTGACTGACCGACCGACGGTAAGACCGACTGACTGACCAACCTACTGAGTGACTAGCTGTCTGACAGACTGAGTGACTAGCTGACTAACTAGCTGACTAGCTGACAGACTAGCTGACTGACTGACTGACTGACTGACCTTATGACTGCTGAATGACCTAATGACGGACTGGCTGACCCACAGACTGACAGAATGACCTACTGACTGACTGGCTGACCTACTGGCAGACTGACTGACTGACTGACTGACTGACTGACTGACTGACTGACTGACTGACTGACTGACTGACTGACTGACTGACTGACTGACTGACTGACTGACTGACTGACTGACTGACTGACTGACTGACTGACTGACTGACTGACTGACTGACTGACTGACTGACTGAGTAGCTGACTAACTGACTAACTGACTGACTGACTGACTGACTAACTGACTGACTGACTGACTGACTGACTGACTGACTGACTGACTGACTGACTGACTGACTGACTGACTGACCGACCGACCGACCGACCGACCGACCGACCGACCGACCGACCGACCGACCGACCGACCCGACCCGACCCGACCCGACCCGACCCGACCCGACCCGACCCGACCCGACCGACCGACTGACCTACCGACCGACCGACCGACCGACCGACCGACCGACTGACCCACCCACAGACCGACCCACCCACAGACCGACCCACCCACCGACAGACTGACTGACTCAGTGACTGACCCACCCACCGACAGACTGACTGACTCAGTGACTGACTGACTGGCTCAGTGAATGACAGGCTGAGCAACTGACTGACCTACTGAGTGACTGGCTGACTGACAGACTTGATGACCTAAAGACAGACTGACTGACCCACTGAATGACAAATTGACCTACTGACTGACTGGCTGATCTACTGACTGACTGACTGATCTCTTGACCTGCTAACTGGTTGACCTACTGACTGACTGACTGGCTGACCTACTGACTGACTGAGTGACTAGCTGTCTGACAGACTGAGTGACTAGCTGTCTGACTGACTGACTGGGTGACTAGCTGTCTGACAGACTGAGTGACTAGCTGTCTTACAGTCTGAGTGATTAGCTGACTGACCAACTAACTGACTGACTTACAGATTGGCTGACCTAGTGACTGCTGAATGACCTAATGACGGACTGGCTGACCCACTGACTGACAGAATGACCTACTGACTGACTGGCTGACCTACTGGCAGACTGACTAACTGACTGACTGATCGATCGACCAAATGACTGACCTACTGAAAGACCTACTGACAGACTGACCTACTGACTGAGAGACAGACTGACTGACCTACTGACTGAATGACTGACTGACTCACAGACTGACTCACTGACTGTGACTGACTCACTGACTGACTCACTGACTGTGACTGACTCACTTACTGTGACTGACTCACTGACTGTGACTGACTGACTGATTTACTGACTGACTGACTGGCTGACATACTGACTGACTGAGTGAGTAGATGTCTGACAGACTGAGTGACTAGCTGTCTGACAGACTGAGTGACTGACTGACCGACCGACGGTAAGACCGACTGACTGACCAACCTACTGAGTGACTAGCTGTCTGACAGACTGAGTGACTAGCTGACTAACTAGCTGACTAGCTGACTGACTAGCTGACTGACTGACTGACTGACTGACTGACCTTATGACTGCTGAATGACCTAATGACGGACTGGCTGACCCACAGACTGACAGAATGACCTACTGACTGACTGGCTGACCTACTGGCAGACTGACTGACTGACTGACTGACTGACTGACTGACTGACTGACTGACTGACTGACTGACTGACTGACTGACTGACTGACTGACTGACTGACTGACTGACTGACTGACTGACTGACTGACTGACTGAGTAGCTGACTAACTGACTAACTGACTGACTGACTGACTAACTGACTGACTGACTGACTGACTGACTGACTGACTGACCGACCGACCGACCGACCGACCGACCGACCGACCGACCGACCGACCCGACCCGACCCGACCCGACCCGACCCGACCCGACCCGACCCGACCCGACCCGACCCGACCCGACCGACCGACCGACCTACCGACCGACCGACCGACCGACTGACCCACCCACAGACCGACCCACCCACAGACCGACCCACCCACCGACAGACTGACTGACTCAGTGACTGACCCACCCACCGACAGACTGACTGACTCAGTGACTGACTGACTGGCTCAGTGAATGACAGGCTGAGCAACTGACTGACCTACTGAGTGACTGGCTGACTGACAGACTTGATGACCTAAAGACAGACTGACTGACCCACTGAATGACAAATTGACCTACTGACTGACTGGCTGATCTACTGACTGACTGACTGATCTCTTGACCTGCTAACTGGTTGACCTACTGACTGACTGACTGGCTGACCTACTGACTGACTGAGTGACTAGCTGTCTGACAGACTGAGTGACTAGCTGTCTGACTGACTGACTGGGTGACTAGCTGTCTGACAGACTGAGTGACTAGCTGTCTTACAGTCTGAGTGATTAGCTGACTGACCAACTAACTGACTGACTTACAGATTGGCTGACCTAGTGACTGCTGAATGACCTAATGACGGACTGGCTGACCCACTGACTGACAGAATGACCTACTGACTGACTGGCTGACCTACTGGCAGACTGACTAACTGACTGACTGATCGATCGACCAAATGACTGACCTACTGAAAGACCTACTGACAGACTGACCTACTGACTGAGAGACAGACTGACTGACCTACTGACTGAATGACTGACTGACTGACTCACAGACTGACTCACTGACTGTGACTGACTCACTGACTGACTCACTGACTGTGACTGACTCACTTACTGTGACTGACTCACTGACTGTGACTGACTGACTGATTTACTGACTGACTGACTGGCTGACATACTGACTGACTGAGTGAGTAGATGTCTGACAGACTGAGTGACTAGCTGTCTGACAGACTGAGTGACTGACTGACCGACCGACGGTAAGACCGACTGACTGACCAACCTACTGAGTGACTAGCTGTCTGACAGACTGAGTGACTAGCTGACTAACTAGCTGACTAGCTGACTGACTAGCTGACTGACTGACTGACTGACTGACTGACCTTATGACTGCTGAATGACCTAATGACGGACTGGCTGACCCACAGACTGACAGAATGACCTACTGACTGACTTGCAGACTGACTGACTGACTGACTGACTGACTGACTGACTGACTGACTGACTGACTGACTGACTGACTGACTGACTGACTGACTGACTGACTGACTGACTGACTGACTGACTGACTGACTGACTGACTGACTGACTGACTGACTGAGTAGCTGACTAACTGACTAACTGACTGACTGACTGACTGACTGACTAACTGACTGACTGACTGACTGACTGACTGACTGACTGACTGACTGACTGACTGACCGACCGACCGACCGACCGACCGACCGACCGACCGACCGACCGACCGACCGACCGACCCGACCCGACCCGACCCGACCCAACCCGACCCGACCCGACCCGACCCGACCCGACCGACCGACCGACCTACCGACCGACCGACCGACCGACTGACCCACCCACAGACCGACCCACCCACAGACCGACCCACCCACCGACAGACTGACTGACTCAGTGACTGACCCACCCACCGACAGACTGACTGACTCAGTGACTGACTGACTGGCTCAGTGAATGACAGGCTGAGCAACTGACTGACCTACTGAGTGACTGGCTGACTGACAGACTTGATGACCTAAAGACAGACTGACTGACCCACTGAATGACAAATTGACCTACTGACTGACTGGCTGATCTACTGACTGACTGACTGATCTCTTGACCTGCTAACTGGTTGACCTACTGACTGACTGACTGGCTGACCTACTGACTGACTGAGTGACTAGCTGTCTGACAGACTGAGTGACTAGCTGTCTGACTGAGTGACTGGGTGACTAGCTGTCTGACAGACTGAGTGACTAGCTGTCTTACAGTCTGAGTGATTAGCTGACTGACCAACTAACTGACTGACTTACAGATTGGCTGACCTAGTGACTGCTGAATGACCTAATGACGGACTGGCTGACCCACTGACTGACAGAATGACCTACTGACTGACTGGCTGACCTACTGGCAGACTGACTAACTGACTGACTGATCGATCGACCAAATGACTGACCTACTGAAAGACCTACTGACAGACTGACCTACTGACTGAGAGACAGACTGACTGACCTACTGACTGAATGACTGACTGACTGACTCACAGACTGACTCACTGACTGTGACTGACTCACTGACTGACTCACTGACTGTGACTGACTCACTTACTGTGACTGACTCACTGACTGTGACTGACTGACTGATTTACTGACTGACTGACTGGCTGACATACTGACTGACTGAGTGAGTAGATGTCTGACAGACTGAGTGACTAGCTGTCTGACAGACTGAGTGACTGACTGACCGACCGACGGTAAGACCGACTGACTGACCAACCTACTGAGTGACTAGCTGTCTGACAGACTGAGTGACTAGCTGACTAACTAGCTGACTAGCTGACTGACTAGCTGACTGACTGACTGACTGACTGACTGACCTTATGACTGCTGAATGACCTAATGACGGACTGGCTGACCCACAGACTGACAGAATGACCTACTGACTGACTGGCTGACCTACTGGCAGACTGACTGACTGACTGACTGACTGACTGACTGACTGACTGACTGACTGACTGACTGACTGACTGACTGACTGACTGACTGACTGACTGACTGATTGACTGATTGACTGACTGACTGACTGACTGACTGAGTAGCTGACTAACTGACTAACTGACTGACTGACTGACTGACTAACTGACTGACTGACTGACTGACTGACTGACTGACTGACTGACTGACTGACTGACCGACCGACCGACCGACCGACCGACCGACCGACCGACCGACCGACCGACCGACCGACCGACCGACCCGACCCGACCCGACCCAACCCGACCCGACCCGACCCGACCCGACCCGACCGACCGACCGACCGACCTACCGACCGACCGACCGACCGACCGACCGACTGACCCACCCACAGACCGACCCACCCACAGACCGACCCACCCACCGACAGACTGACTGACTCAGTGACTGACCCACCCACCGACAGACTGACTGACTCAGTGACTGACTGACTGGCTCAGTGAATGACAGGCTGAGCAACTGACTGACCTACTGAGTGACTGGCTGACTGACAGACTTGATGACCTAAAGACAGACTGACTGACCCACTGAATGACAAATTGACCTACTGACTGACTGGCTGATCTACTGACTGACTGACTGATCTCTTGACCTGCTAACTGGTTGACCTACTGACTGACTGACTGGCTGACCTACTGACTGACTGAGTGACTAGCTGTCTGACAGACTGAGTGACTAGCTGTCTGACTGACTGACTGGGTGACTAGCTGTCTGACAGACTGAGTGACTAGCTGTCTTACAGTCTGAGTGATTAGCTGACTGACCAACTAACTGACTGACTTACAGATTGGCTGACCTAGTGACTGCTGAATGACCTAATGACGGACTGGCTGACCCACTGACTGACAGAATGACCTACTGACTGACTGGCTGACCTACTGGCAGACTGACTAACTGACTGACTGATCGATCGACCAAATGACTGACCTACTGAAAGACCTACTGACAGACTGACCTACTGACTGAGAGACAGACTGACTGACCTACTGACTGAATGACTGACTGACTCACAGACTGACTCACTGACTGTGACTGACTCACTGACTGACTCACTGACTGTGACTGACTCACTTACTGTGACTGACTCACTGACTGTGACTGACTGACTGATTTACTGACTGACTGACTGGCTGACATACTGACTGACTGAGTGAGTAGATGTCTGACAGACTGAGTGACTAGCTGTCTGACAGACTGAGTGACTGACTGACCGACCGACGGTAAGACCGACTGACTGACCAACCTACTGAGTGACTAGCTGTCTGACAGACTGAGTGACTAGCTGACTAACTAGCTGACTAGCTGACTGACTAGCTGACTGACTGACTGACTGACTGACTGACCTTATGACTGCTGAATGACCTAATGACGGACTGGCTGACCCACAGACTGACAGAATGACCTACTGACTGACTGGCTGACCTACTGGCAGACTGACTGACTGACTGACTGACTGACTGACTGACTGACTGACTGACTGACTGACTGACTGACTGACTGACTGACTGACTGACTGACTGACTGACTGACTGACTGACTGACTGAGTAGCTGACTAACTGACTAACTGACTGACTGACTGACTAACTGACTGACTGACTGACTGACTGACTGACTGACTGACTGACTGACTGACTGACTGACCGACCGACCGACCGACCGACCGACCGACCGACCGACCGACCGACCGACCCGACCCGACCCGACCCGACCCGACCGACCCGACCCGACCCGACCCGACCGACCGACCGACCTACCGACCGACCGACCGACCGACTGACCCACCCACAGACCGACCCACCCACAGACCGACCCACCCACCGACAGACTGACTGACTCAGTGACTGACCCACCCACCGACAGACTGACTGACTCAGTGACTGACTGACTGGCTCAGTGAATGACAGGCTGAGCAACTGACTGACCTACTGAGTGACTGGCTGACTGACAGACTTGATGACCTAAAGACAGACTGACTGACCCACTGAATGACAAATTGACCTACTGACTGACTGGCTGATCTACTGACTGACTGACTGATCTCTTGACCTGCTAACTGGTTGACCTACTGACTGACTGACTGGCTGACCTACTGACTGACTGAGTGACTAGCTGTCTGACAGACTGAGTGACTAGCTGTCTGACTGACTGACTGGGTGACTAGCTGTCTGACAGACTGAGTGACTAGCTGTCTTACAGTCTGAGTGATTAGCTGACTGACCAACTAACTGACTGAACTTACAGATTGGCTGACCTAGTGACTGCTGAATGACCTAATGACGGACTGGCTGACCCACTGACTGACAGAATGACCTACTGACTGACTGGCTGACCTACTGGCAGACTGACTAACTGACTGACTGATCGATCGACCAAATGACTGACCTACTGAAAGACCTACTGACAGACTGACCTACTGACTGAGAGACAGACTGACTGACCTACTGACTGAATGACTGACTGACTGACTCACAGACTGACTCACTGACTGTGACTGACTCACTGACTGACTCACTGACTGTGACTGACTCACTTACTGTGACTGACTCACTGACTGTGACTGACTGACTGATTTACTGACTGACTGACTGGCTGACATACAGACTGACTGAGTGAGTAGATGTCTGACAGACTGAGTGACTAGCTGTCTGACAGACTGAGTGACTGACTGACCGACCGACGGTAAGACCGACTGACTGACCAACCTACTGAGTGACTAGCTGTCTGACAGACTGAGTGACTAGCTGACTAACTAGCTGACTAGCTGACTGACTAGCTGACTGACTGACTGACTGACTGACTGACCTTATGACTGCTGAATGACCTAATGACGGACTGGCTGACCCACAGACTGACAGAATGACCTACTGACTGACTGGCTGACCTACTGGCAGACTGACTGACTGACTGACTGACTGACTGACTGACTGACTGACTGACTGACTGACTGACTGACTGACTGACTGACTGACTGACTGACTGACTGACTGACTGACTGACTGACTGACTGACTGACTGACTGACTGAGTAGCTGACTAACTGACTAACTGACTGACTGACTGACTGACTAACTGACTGACTGACTGACTGACTGACTGACTGACTGACTGACTGACTGACCGACCGACCGACCGACCGACCGACCGACCGACCGACCGACCGACGACCGACCGACCGACCGACCGACCGACCGACCCGACCCGACCCGACCCGACCCAACCCGACCCGACCCGACCCGACCCGACCCGACCCGACCCGACCGACCGACCTACCGACCGACCGACCGACCGACCGACCGACCGACTGAACCACCCACAGACCGACCCACCCACAGACCGACCCACCCACCGACAGACTGACTGACTCAGTGACTGACCCACCCACCGACAGACTGACTGACTCAGTGACTGACTGACTGGCTCAGTGAATGACAGGCTGAGCAACTGACTGACCTACTGAGTGACTGGCTGACTGACAGACTTGATGACCTAAAGACAGACTGACTGACCCACTGAATGACAAATTGACCTACTGACTGACTGGCTGATCTACTGACTGACTGACTGATCTCTTGACCTGCTAACTGGTTGACCTACTGACTGACTGACTGGCTGACCTACTGACTGACTGAGTGACTAGCTGTCTGACAGACTGAGTGACTAGCTGTCTGACTGACTGACTGGGTGACTAGCTGTCTGACAGACTGAGTGACTAGCTGTCTTACAGTCTGAGTGATTAGCTGACTGACCAACTAACTGACTGACTTACAGATTGGCTGACCTAGTGACTGCTGAATGACCTAATGACGGACTGGCTGACCCACTGACTGACAGAATGACCTACTGACTGACTGGCTGACCTACTGGCAGACTGACTAACTGACTGGCTGATCGATCGACCAAATGACTGACCTACTGAAAGACCTACTGACAGACTGACCTACTGACTGAGAGACAGACTGACTGACCTACTGACTGAATGACTGACTGACTGACTCACAGACTGACTCACTGACTGTGACTGACTCACTGACTGACTCACTGACTGTGACTGACTCACTTACTGTGACTGACTCACTGACTGTGACTGACTGACTGATTTACTGACTGACTGACTGGCTGACATACTGACTGACTGAGTGAGTAGATGTCTGACAGACTGAGTGACTAGCTGTCTGACAGACTGAGTGACTGACTGACCGACCGACGGTAAGACCGACTGACTGACCAACCTACTGAGTGACTAGCTGTCTGACAGACTGAGTGACTAGCTGACTAACTAGCTGACTAGCTGACTGACTAGCTGACCTGACTGACTGACTGACTGACCTTATGACTGCTGAATGACCTAATGACGGACTGGCTGACCCACAGACTGACAGAATGACCTACTGACTGACTGGCTGACCTACTGGCAGACTGACTGACTGACTGACTGACTGACTGACTGACTGACTGACTGACTGACTGACTGACAGACTGACTGACTGACTGACTGACTGACTGACTGACTGACTGACTGACTGACTGACTGACTGACTGACTGACTGAGTAGCTGTAACTGACTAACTGACTGACTGACTGACTGACTAACTGACTGACTGACTGACTGACTGACTGACTGACTGACTGACTGACTGACTGACTGACTGACCGACCGACCGACCGACCGACCGACCGACCGACCGACCGACCGACCGACCGACCGACCCGACCCGACCCGACCCGACCCAACCCGACCCGACCCGACCCGACCCGACCCGACCCGACCCGACCGACCGACCGACCTACCGACCGACCGACCGACCGACCGACCGACTGACCCACCCACAGACCGACCCACCCACAGACCGACCCACCCACCGACAGACTGACTGACTCAGTGACTGACCCACCCACCGACAGACTGACTGACTCAGTGACTGACTGACTGGCTCAGTGAATGACAGGCTGAGCAACTGACTGACCTACTGAGTGACTGGCTGACTGACAGACTTGATGACCTAAAGACAGACTGACTGACCCACTGAATGACAAATTGACCTACTGACTGACTGGCTGATCTACTGACTGACTGACTGATCTCTTGACCTGCTAACTGGTTGACCTACTGACTGACTGACTGGCTGACCTACTGACTGACTGAGTGACTAGCTGTCTGACAGACTGAGTGACTAGCTGACTGACTGGGTGACTAGCTGTCTGACAGACTGAGTGACTAGCTGTCTTACAGTCTGAGTGATTAGCTGACTGACCAGCTAACTGACTGACTTACAGATTGGCTGACCTAATGACTGCTGAATGACCTAATGACGGACTGGCTGACCCACTGACTGACAGAATGACCTACTGACTGACTGGCTGACCTACTGGCAGACTGACTAACTGACTGACTGATCGATCGACCAAATGACTGACCTACTGAAAGACCTACTGACAGACTGACCTACTGACTGAGAGACAGACTGACTGACCTACTGACTGAATGACTGACTGACTCACAGACTGACTCACTGACTGTGACTGACTCACTGACTGACTCACTGACTGTGACTGACTCACTTACTGTGACTGACTCACTGACTGTGACTGACTGACTGATTTACTGACTGACTGACTGGCTGACATACTGACTGACTGAGTGAGTAGATGTCTGACAGACTGAGTGACTAGCTGTCTGACAGACTGAGTGACTGACTGACCGACCGACGGTAAGACCGACTGACTGACCAACCTACTGAGTGACTAGCTGTCTGACAGACTGAGTGACTAGCTGACTAACTAGCTGACTAGCTGACTGACTAGCTGACTGACTGACTGACTGACTGACTGACCTTATGACTGCTGAATGACCTAATGACGGACTGGCTGACCCACAGACTGACAGAATGACCTACTGACTGACTGGCTGACCTACTGGCAGACTGACTGACTGACTGACTGACTGACTGACTGACTGACTGACTGACTGACTGACTGACTGACTGACTGACTGACTGACTGACTGACTGACTGACTGACTGACTGACTGACTGACTGACTGACTGAGTAGCTGACTAACTGACTAACTGACTGACTGACTGACTAACTAACTGACTGACTGACTGACTGACTGACTGACTGACTGACTGACTGACTGACTGACTGACCGACCGACCGACCGACCGACCGACCGACCGACCGACCGACCCGACCCGACCCGACCCGACCCGACCCGACCCGACCCGACCCGACCGACCGACCGACCTACCGACCGACCGACCGACCGACTGACCCACCCACAGACCGACCCACCCACAGACCGACCCACCCACCGACAGACTGACTGACTCAGTGACTGACCCACCCACCGACAGACTGACTGACTCAGTGACTGACTGACTGGCTCAGTGAATGACAGGCTGAGCAACTGACTGACCTACTGAGTGACTGGCTGACTGACAGACTTGATGACCTAAAGACAGACTGACTGACCCACTGAATGACAAATTGACCTACTGACTGACTGGCTGATCTACTGACTGACTGACTGATCTCTTGACCTGCTAACTGGTTGACCTACTGACTGACTGACTGGCTGACCTACTGACTGACTGAGTGACTAGCTGTCTGACAGACTGAGTGACTAGCTGTCTGACTGACTGACTGGGTGACTAGCTGTCTGACAGACTGAGTGACTAGCTGTCTTACAGTCTGAGTGATTAGCTGACTGACCAACTAACTGACTGACTTACAGATTGGCTGACCTAGTGACTGCTGAATGACCTAATGACGGACTGGCTGACCCACTGACTGACAGAATGACCTACTGACTGACTGGCTGACCTACTGGCAGACTGACTAACTGACTGACTGATCGATCGACCAAATGACTGACCTACTGAAAGACCTACTGACAGACTGACCTACTGACTGAGAGACAGACTGACTGACCTACTGACTGAATGACTGACTGACTCACAGACTGACTCACTGACTGTAACTGACTCACTGACTGACTCACTGACTGTGACTGACTCACTTACTGTGACTGACTCACTGACTGTGACTGACTGACTGATTTACTGACTGACTGACTGGCTGACATACTGACTGACTGAGTGAGTAGATGTCTGACAGACTGAGTGACTAGCTGTCTGACAGACTGAGTGACTGACTGACCGACCGACGGTAAGACCGACTGACTGACCAACCTACTGAGTGACTAGCTGTCTGACAGACTGAGTGACTAGCTGACTAACTAGCTGACTAGCTGACTGACTAGCTGACTGACTGACTGACTGACTGACCTTATGACTGCTGAATGACCTAATGACGGACTGGCTGACCCACAGACTGACAGAATGACCTACTGACTGACTGGCTGACCTACTGGCAGACTGACTGACTGACTGACTGACTGACTGACTGACTGACTGACTGACTGACTGACTGACTGACTGACTGACTGACTGACTGACTGACTGACTGAGTGAGTAGCTGACTAACTGACTAACTGACTGACTGACTGACTGACTAACTGACTGACTGACTGACTGACTGACTGACTGACTGACTGACTGACTGACTGACTGACCGACCGACCGACCGACCGACCGACCGACCGACCGTCCGACCGACCGACCGACCGACCGACCGACCCGACCCGACCCGACCCGACCCGACCCGACCCGACCCGACCCGACCCGACGCGACCCGACCCGACCGACCGACCGACCTACCGACCGACCGACCGACCGATCGACCGACCGACTGACCCACCCACAGACCGACCCACCCACAGACCGACCCACCCACCGACAGACTGACTGACTCAGTGACTGACCCACCCACCGACAGACTGACTGACTCAGTGACTGACTGACTTGCTCAGTGAATGACAGGCTGAGCAACTGACTGACCTACTGAGTGACTGGCTGACTGACAGACTTGATGACCTAAAGACAGACTGACTGACCCACTGAATGACAAATTGACCTACTGACTGACTGGCTGATCTACTGACTGACTGACTGATCTCTTGACCTGCTAACTGGTTGACCTACTGACTGACTGACTGGCTGACCTACTGACTGACTGAGTGACTAGCTGTCTGACAGACTGAGTGACTAGCTGTCTGACTGACTGACTGGGTGACTAGCTGTCTGACAGACTGAGTGACTAGCTGTCTTACAGTCTGAGTGATTAGCTGACTGACCAACTAACTGACTGACTTACAGATTGGCTGACCTAGTGACTGCTGAATGACCTAATGACGGACTGGCTGACCCACTGACTGACAGAATGACCTACTGACTGACTGGCTGACCTACTGGCAGACTGACTAACTGACTGACTGATCGATCGACCAAATGACTGACCTACTGAAAGACCTACTGACAGACTGACCTACTGACTGAGAGACAGACTGACTGACCTACTGACTGAATGACTGACTGACTCACAGACTGACTCACTGACTGTGACTGACTCACTGACTGACTCACTGACTGTGACTGACTCACTTACTGTGACTGACTCACTGACTGTGACTGACTGACTGATTTACTGACTGACTGACTGGCTGACATACTGACTGACTGAGTGAGTAGATGTCTGACAGACTGAGTGACTAGCTGTCTGACAGACTGAGTGACTGACTGACCGACCGACGGTAAGACCGACTGACTGACCAACCTACTGAGTGACTAGCTGTCTGACAGACTGAGTGACTAGCTGACTAACTAGCTGACTAGCTGACTGACTAGCTGACTGACTGACTGACTGACTGACCTTATGACTGCTGAATGACCTAATGACGGACTGGCTGACCCACAGACTGACAGAATGACCTACTGACTGACTGGCTGACCTACTGGCAGACTGACTGACTGACTGACTGACTGACTGACTGACTGACTGACTGACTGACTGACTGACTGACTGACTGACTGACTGACTGACAGACTGACTGACTGACTGACTGACTGAGTAGCTGACTAACTGACTAACTGACTGACTGACTGACTGACTAACTGACTGACTGACTGACTGACTGACTGACTGACTGACTGACTGACTGACTGACTGACTGACTGACTGACCGACCGACCGACCGACCGACCGACCGACCGACCGACCGACCGACCGACCGACCGACCGACCGACCCGACCCGACCCGACCCGACCCAACCCGACCCGACCCGACCCGACCCGACCCGACCCGACCGACCGACCAACCTACCGACCGACCGACCGACCGACCGACCGACCGACTGACCCACCCACAGACCGACCCACCCACAGACCGACCCACCCACCGACAGACTGACTGATTCAGTGACTGACCCACCCACCGACAGACTGACTGACTCAGTGACTGACTGACTGGCTCAGTGAATGACAGGCTGAGCAACTGACTGACCTACTGAGTGACTGGCTGACTGACAGACTTGATGACCTAAAGACAGACTGACTGACCCACTGAATGACAAATTGACCTACTGACTGACTGGCTGATCTACTGACTGACTGACTGATCTCTTGACCTGCTAACTGGTTGACCTACTGACTGACTGACTGGCTGACCTACTGACTGACTGAGTGACTAGCTGTCTGACAGACTGAGTGACTAGCTGTCTGACTGACTGACTGGGTGACTAGCTGTCTGACAGACTGAGTGACTAGCTGTCTTACAGTCTGAGTGATTAGCTGACTGACCAACTAACTGACTGACTTACAGATTGGCTGACCTAGTGACTGCTGAATGACCTAATGACGGACTGGCTGACCCACTGACTGACAGAATGACCTACTGACTGACTGGCTGACCTACTGGCAGACTGACTAACTGACTGACTGATCGATCGACCAAATGACTGACCTACTGAAAGACCTACTGACAGACTGACCTACTGACTGAGAGACAGACTGACTGACCTACTGACTGAATGACTGACTGACTCACAGACTGACTCACTGACTGTGACTGACTCACTGACTGACTCACTGACTGTGACTGACTCACTTACTGTGACTGACTCACTGACTGTGACTGACTGACTGATTTACTGACTGACTGACTGGCTGACATACTGACTGACTGAGTGAGTAGATGTCTGACAGACTGAGTGACTAGCTGTCTGACAGACTGAGTGACTGACTGACCGACCGACGGTAAGACCGACTGACTGACCAACCTACTGAGTGACTAGCTGTCTGACAGACTGAGTGACTAGCTGACTAACTAGCTGACTAGCTGACTGACTAGCTGACTGACTGACTGACTGACTGTCTGACCTTATGACTGCTGAATGACCTAATGACGGACTGGCTGACCCACAGACTGACAGAATGACCTACTGACTGACTGGCTGACCTACTGGCAGACTGACTGACTGACTGACTGACTGACTGACTGACTGACTGACTGACTGACTGACTGACTGACTGACTGACTGACTGACTGACTGACTGACTGACTGACTGACTGACTGACTGACTGACTGACTGACTGAGTAGCTGACTAACTGACTAACTGACTGACTGACTGACTGACTAACTGACTGACTGACTGACTGACTGACTGACTGACTGACTGACTGACTGACCGACCGACCGACCGACCGACCGACCGACCGACCGACCGACCGACCGACCGACCGACCGACCCGACCCGACCCGACCCGACCCAACCCGACCCGACCCGACCCGACCCGACCCGACCCGACCCGACCGACCGACCAACCTACCGACCGACCGACCGACCGACCGACCGACCGACGGACCCACCCACAGACCGACCCACCCACAGACCGACCCACCCACCGACAGACTGACTGACTCAGTGACTGACCCACCCACCGACAGACTGACTGACTCAGTGACTGACTGACTGGCTCAGTGAATGACAGGCTGAGCAACTGACTGACCTACTGAGTGACTGGCTGACTGACAGACTTGATGACCTAAAGACAGACTGACTGACCCACTGAATGACAAATTGACCTACTGACTGACTGGCTGATCTACTGACTGACTGACTGATCTCTTGACCTGCTAACTGGTTGACCTACTGACTGACTGACTGGCTGACCTACTGACTGACTGAGTGACTAGCTGTCTGACAGACTGAGTGACTAGCTGTCTGACTGACTGACTGGGTGACTAGCTGTCTGACAGACTGAGTGACTAGCTGTCTTACAGTCTGAGTGATTAGCTGACTGACCAACTAACTGACTGACTTACAGATTGGCTGACCTAGTGACTGCTGAATGACCTAATGACGGACTGGCTGACCCACTGACTGACAGAATGACCTACTGACTGACTGGCTGACCTACTGGCAGACTGACTAACTGACTGACTGATCGATCGACCAAATGACTGACCTACTGAAAGACCTACTGACAGACTGACCTACTGACTGAGAGACAGACTGACTGACCTACTGACTGAATGACTGACTGACTCACAGACTGACTCACTGACTGTGACTAACTTACTGACTGACTCACTGACTGTGACTGACTCACTTACTGTGACTGACTCACTGACTGTGACTGACTGACTGATTTACTGACTGACTGACTGGCTGACATACTGACTGACTGAGTGAGTAGATGTCTGACAGACTGAGTGACTAGCTGTCTGACAGACTGAGTGACTGACTGACCGACCGACGGTAAGACCGACTGACTGACCAACCTACTGAGTGACTAGCTGTCTGACAGACTGAGTGACTAGCTGACTAACTAGCTGACTAGCTGACTGACTAGCTGACTGACTGACTGACTGACTGACTGACCTTATGACTGCTGAATGACCTAATGACGGACTGGCTGACCCACAGACTGACAGAATGACCTACTGACTGACTGGCTGACCTACTGGCAGACTGACTGACTGACTGACTGACTGACTGACTGACTGACTGACTGACTGACTGACTGACTGACTGACTGACTGACTGACTGACTGACTGACTGACTGACTGAGTAGCTGACTAACTGACTAACTGACTGACTGACTGACTAACTGACTGACTGACTGACTGACTGACTGACTGACTGACTGACTGACTGACTGACTGACTGACTGACCGACCGACCGACCGACCGACCGACCGACCGACCGACCGACCGACCGACCGACCCGACCCGACCCGACCCGACCCGACCCGACCCGACCCGACCCGACCCGACCCGACCCGACCCGACCCGACCCGACCGACCGACCGACCTACCGACCGACCGACCGACCGACTGACCCACCCACAGACCGACCCACCCACAGACCGACCCACCCACCGACAGACTGACTGACTCAGTGACTGACCCACCCACCGACAGACTGACTGACTCAGTGACTGACTGACTGGCTCAGTGAATGACAGGCTGAGCAACTGACTGACCTACTGAGTGACTGGCTGACTGACACACTTGATGACCTAAAGACAGACTGACTGACCCACTGAATGACAAATTGACCTACTGACTGACTGGCTGATCTACTGACTGACTGACTGATCTCTTGACCTGCTAACTGGTTGACCTACTGACTGACTGACTGGCTGACCTACTGACTGACTGAGTGACTAGCTGTCTGACAGACTGAGTGACTAGCTGTCTGACTGACTGACTGGGTGACTAGCTGTCTGACAGACTGAGTGACTAGCTGTCTTACAGTCTGAGTGATTAGCTGACTGACCAACTAACTGACTGACTTACAGATTGGCTGACCTAGTGACTGCTGAATGACCTAATGACGGACTGGCTGACCCACTGACTGACAGAATGACCTACTGACTGACTGGCTGACCTACTGGCAGACTGACTAACTGACTGACTGATCGATCGACCAAATGACTGACCTACTGAAAGACCTACTGACAGACTGACCTACTGACTGAGAGACAGACTGACTGACCTACTGACTGAATGACTGACTGACTGACTCACAGACTGACTCACTGACTGTGACTGACTCACTGACTGACTCAGTGACTGTGACTGACTCACTTACTGTGACTGACTCACTGACTGTGACTGACTGACTGATTTACTGACTGACTGACTGGCTGACATACTGACTGACTGAGTGAGTAGATGTCTGACAGACTGAGTGACTAGCTGTCTGACAGACTGAATGACTGACTGACCGACCGACGGTAAGACCGACTGACTGACCAACCTACTGAGTGACTAGCTGTCTGACAGACTGAGTGACTAGCTGACTAACTAGCTGACTAGCTGACTGACTAGCTGACTGACTGACTGACTGACTGACTGACCTTATGACTGCTGAATGACCTAATGACGGACTGGCTGACCCACAGACTGACAGAATGACCTACTGACTGACTGGCTGACCTACTGGCAGACTGACTGACTGACTGACTGACTGACTGACTGACTGACTGACTGACTGACTGACTGACTGACTGACTGACTGACTGACTGACTGACTGACTGACTGACTGACTGACTGACTGACTGACTGAGTAGCTGACTAACTGACTAACTGACTGACTGACTGACTGACTAACTGACTGACTGACTCGCTGACTGACTGACTGACTGACTGACTGACTGACTGACTGACCGACCGACCGACCGACCGACCGACCGACCGACCGACCGACCGACCGACCGACCGACCGACCGACCGACCCGACCCGACCCGACCCGACCCAACCCGACCCGACCCGACCCGACCCGACCCGACCCGACCGACCGACCGACCAACCTACCGACCGACCGACCGACCGACCGACCGACCGACGGACCCACCCACAGACCGACCCACCCACAGACCGACCCACCCACCGACAGACTGACTGACTCAGTGACTGACCCACCCACCGACAGACTGACTGACTCAGTGACTGACTGACTGGCTCAGTGAATGACAGGCTGAGCAACTGACTGACCTACTGAGTGACTGGCTGACTGACAGACTTGATGACCTAAAGACAGACTGACTGACCCACTGAATGACAAATTGACCTACTGACTGACTGGCTGATCTACTGACTGACTGACTGATCTCTTGACCTGCTAACTGGTTGACCTACTGACTGACTGACTGGCTGACCTACTGACTGACTGAGTGACTAGCTGTCTGACAGACTGAGTGACTAGCTGTCTGACTGACTGACTGGGTGACTAGCTGTCTGACAGACTGAGTGACTAGCTGTCTTACAGTCTGAGTGATTAGCTGACTGACCAACTAACTGACTGACTTACAGATTGGCTGACCTAGTGACTGCTGAATGACCTAATGACGGACTGGCTGACCCACTGACTGACAGAATGACCTACTGACTGACTGGCTGACCTACTGGCAGACTGACTAACTGACTGACTGATCGATCGACCAAATGACTGACCTACTGAAAGACCTACTGACAGACTGACCTACTGACTGAGAGACAGACTGACTGACCTACTGACTGAATGACTGACTGACTCACAGACTGACTCACTGACTGTGACTGACTCACTGACTGACTCACTGACTGTGACTGACTCACTTACTGTGACTGACTCACTGACTGTGACTGACTGACTGATTTACTGACTGACTGACTGGCTGACATACTGACTGACTGAGTGAGTAGATGTCTGACAGACTGAGTGACTAGCTGTCTGACAGACTGAGTGACTGACTGACCGACCGACGGTAAGACCGACTGACTGACCAACCTACTGAGTGACTAGCTGTCTGACAGACTGAGTGACTAGCTGACTAACTAGCTGACTAGCTGACTGACTAGCTGACTGACTGACTGACTGACTGACCTTATGACTGCTGAATGACCTAATGACGGACTGGCTGACCCACAGACTGACAGAATGACCTACTGACTGACTGGCTGACCTACTGGCAGACTGACTGACTGACTGACTGACTGACTGACTGACTGACTGACTGACTGACTGACTGACTGACTGACTGACTGACTGACTGACTGACTGAGTAGCTGACTAACTGACTAACTGACTGACTGACTGACTAACTGACTGACTGACTGACTGACTGACTGACTGACTGACTGACTGACTGACTGACTGACTGACTGACTGACTGACCGACCGACCGACCGACCGACCGACCGACCGACCCGACCCGACCCGACCCGACCCGACCCGACCCGACCCGACCCGACCCGACCCGACCCGACCCGACCCGACCCGACCCGACCCGACCCGACCCGACCCGACCCGACCGACCGACCGACCTACCGACCGACCGACCGACCGACTGACCGACCCACAGACCGACCCACCCACAGACCGACCCACCCACCGACAGACTGACTGACTCAGTGACTGACCCACCCACCGACAGACTGACTGACTCAGTGACTGACTGTCTGGCTCAGTGAATGACAGGCTGAGCAACTGACTGACCTACTGAGTGACTGGCTGACTGACAGACTTGATGACCTAAAGACAGACTGACTGACCCACTGAATGACAAATTGACCTACTGACTGACTGGCTGATCTACTGACTGACTGACTGATCTCTTGACCTGCTAACTGGTTGACCTACTGACTGACTGACTGGCTGACCTACTGACTGACTGAGTGACTAGCTGTCTGACAGACTGAGTGACTAGCTGTCTGACTGACTGACTGGGTGACTAGCTGTCTGACAGACTGAGTGACTAGCTGTCTTACAGTCTGAGTGATTAGCTGACTGACCAACTAACTGACTGACTTACAGATTGGCTGACCTAGTGACTGCTGAATGACCTAATGACGGACTGGCTGACCCACTGACTGACAGAATGACCTACTGACTGACTGGCTGACCTACTGGCAGACTGACTAACTGACTGACTGATCGATCGACCAAATGACTGACCTACTGAAAGACCTACTGACAGACTGACCTACTGACTGAGAGACAGACTGACTGACCTACTGACTGAATGACTGACTGACTGACTCGGAGACTGACTCACTGACTGTGACTGACTCACTGACTGACTCACTGACTGTGACTGACTCACTTACTGTGACTGACTCACTGACTGTGACTGACTGACTGATTTACTGACTGACTGACTGGCTGACATACTGACTGACTGCGTGAGTAGATGTCTGACAGACTGAGTGACTAGCTGTCTGACAGACTGAGTGACTGACTGACCGACCGACGGTAAGACCGACTGACTGACCAACCTACTGAGTGACTAGCTGTCTGACAGACTGAGTGACTAGCTGACTAACTAGCTGACTAGCTGACTGACTAGCTGACTGACTGACTGACTGACTGACCTTATGACTGCTGAATGACCTATTGACGGACTGGCTGACCCACAGACTGACAGAATGACCTACTGACTGACTGGCTGACCTACTGGCAGACTGACTGACTGACTGACTGACTGACTGACTGACTGACTGACTGACTGACTGACTGACTGACTGACTGACTGACTGACTGACTGACTGACTGACTGACTGACTGACTGACTGAGTAGCTGACTAACTGACTAACTGACTGACTGACTGACTGACTAACTGACTGACTGACTGACTGACTGACTGACTGACTGACTGACTGACTGACTGACCGACCGACCGACCGACCGACCGACCGACCGACCGACCGACCGACCGACCGACCGACCGACCGACCGACCGACCGACCGACCGACCCGACCCGACCCGACCCGACCCAACCCGACCCGACCCGACCCGACCGACCGACACCTACCGACCGACCGACCGACCGACCGACCGACTGACCCACCCACAGACCGACCCACCCACAGACCGACCCACCCACCGACAGACTGACTGACTCAGTGACTGACCCACCCACCGACAGACTGACTGACTCAGTGACTGACTGACTGGCTCAGTGAATGACAGGCTGAGCAACTGACTGACCTACTGAGTGACTGGCTGACTGACAGACTTGATGACCTAAAGACAGACTGACTGACCCACTGAATGACAAATTGACCTACTGACTGACTGGCTGATCTACTGACTGACTGACTGATCTCTTGACCTGCTAACTGGTTGACCTACTGACTGACTGACTGGCTGACCTACTGACTGACTGAGTGACTAGCTGTCTGACAGACTGAGTGACTAGCTGTCTGACTGACTGACTGGGTGACTAGCT